>PVHY01010745.1:12221-50741 GCA_004024945.1 Uropsilus gracilis
GCACCCACCAGCCAGGAGCCTCTTCCTCTTAGGTTTGCCAAAATTGTCATGACATAGGCGTAGCTGGCAGTTGAGTCAACTTCTAGCTCCTGATCCCTCCCTGGAGGGGAGGTCAGTCAGTCGGGTGAAACATTAATGAAATAAAGTAAAATCATTAATGAACTGTACGCATTAATGTGTTAAATAACTATTATTTAGTTTTATAATTGAATAATTGTACATAAATTTAATCATGTAACTTTATTTCATTTTACAGTGCTTATAGACCAGTCTATAAAAATGCAACCATCTTTCTATATTGTTCTTATATCACACAACTTTGGTAAATTCACTTCTTCATTTAATATTTTAAGATTATCTACATAGACCATCTTGTCACCTGTGAATAAACCTGACTTACTGCTTCTAGTCTCGTCTGCATTACATTCATTTATTTTTCCTCTGTTTTCCCTTTAACAGAACTTCAGTAACATGGTGCAGAAGTTCAGAGGATGGGAATCCTAGATCCTTTCCCTCTTAGGGAGAAAGCATTCACTTGTTGCCATGTAAGTAGCTGGGGTTCAGAGATCTCCTATATCAAGCCAAAGGGGCCCCCCCTTTTTCTTAATGACTTAGAGATTTGATCAGTAAGGTATTTTGATTTTTCTCAAACATTTTTTATACATCTATAGAGATAGTCATATGATTTTTCTTACTTCATTTACTGATATGATTGATTACATGGATTATATTGTTAGATGAAGCTTAAATTTCTGGTTTAAACTCACACTAAGTCATCATGATACTTTGCAGATAAAGATCTAATTTACTAAAATGCTGTTTATTAGAGAATGGGGGTGCAGTTTTCTTTTCTTGTAATGTATCTACCAGGGATGGTGTTGGTTAAGTAACATCTCCACCAGGTTTAGTGATGGTTTCATGGAAAGAATTGGAATCTCAGTTTTTTAGAACTAATATTATTCTAACTTAAATGTTTGAGAGAATTTATTCACAGACGATAATAGAACCTCTACTTCTTTTCAACTTTTGTATCAAGGAATAAATCTTTGTCTTAAAATTTTTTAAATACCTAATTTGATTCCATTTATTGCCACGATACAGCAATAGGAAAAAATAATACTGACTTCAGAATCAGGAGGTTAAGGGAGATAGACTGAGACTAAGTAAACCTTCCCATTACTTTACATCTGAAACAATAGCATGAACAATCTCTTAACATTCTGCTCAATAAATAGCTGTCAGTCCAATTAAAACAATATAGCCCTTAAAATTCTCACAGCTATGGTGTGTCTCAGTAATAAATAAGCCAGCACCATTTGCATTTGTATCAAAAGGGAACTATTTAGATATCAGTCTAATAAAAGATATTTAAAATATGCGGAAAACTACAAAGTTCTGGTAGAAAAACACCAAGAAAGACCAAGACACACTATTATCTGGAAAGGTAGTGCTGTTCTAAAAAAGAAAATCCATTACTGAAAAAATAAAACTGTAAATTGTGCATCTATCAAGGGTCTTATCCAATCAGCAAAGAAAAGTTCAACACGGCTTAAGGTTAGAAGAACTAAATGACTTGAAGCTCTTCTTTGCCAAGAACACTCATTTGACCTTATAGTTAAAGAACATGCCTAAAGTTCAGTTTATTTATTTATAAAACTGTGGCCCTAGTATATAGTACTGTTTCTCTTGAGTTCTTGAGAGAAAAAGCACTAGCTGTATCATTCCTTTGTATAAATTATACATACACATACCTGTATACGCTCACATGTATACACATAGTTTCACATGTTGTAGGAGCAATTCTTCAGAATATAAGACATGACATCTTATGAATGGGTGGGAGCACGTGGCAGAAGAGATTCTAGGGGAGAGTATATTCTTTCAGAACTGCAGAGGGCTTCAGCCAGCCGAGACCCAAGAGCCGATGGTGTGGTTCCGCTGTGAGAACAAGCCAGCTCTAGATCTACAAAGACCGGTGGGTTCTTAGAAACACTTCAAGTTTCTGGGAAGGAAAAAGCAGCTCTCCCAGCTCATGAGAACCAGAAAGGGGCAATTCTTTCTTGGAGAAGGAGGGTCACTTGTTTCATTCTATTTAGACCTTCAGCTATTGGCTGAGACCCAACCCCATTGGGAAACCAACACTGGCCTCATCCCACCAGGCGAAATGTTAAACTTGACTCTAAACACCCAGAAAACATTTGAGCAATTTTCTGGCCACGCTGAGGCTCAGTCAGGTTGACGCATCAAACGAACCACCAAAACCACAGGTAGGGCTGGGCGTGGTGGCGCGCGCCTTTAATCCCAGCCTAGGACGGGAGGCCGAGACTAGGAACCCCTTGAGTCCGCAGGTTCAAGACCCACCCGGGGCAACATAGCAAGACTTAGTCTCAAAAAATAGCTGGGCGTGGTGGCGCGTGCCTGTAATCCCAGCTACCTGAGAGGCTGAGGCTGGGGATGGCTTGAGCCCGTGGTACCCCGGGCAGCGTGAGCCTGTGGTTCCCTGGCAACCTAAGAAGAGACCCAGTCACTCATCAGCACTCTGTTTTGGCAGGTAGGCTCCTCTGCTTTTAGTGCCCTTACTGGCCCTTTTCGTTGGGTGGCATCTGTTCTGTTCTGTTCTTACTCGGGCAGGTGGAAGCGAAGAGGTTATGAGGTCTCTTGGCTCTTTTTACCTTTTGTTTCCGTGGCTTAACTGCCTGCTGCTTTAGCCAGTCCATCCCCCAGACAGCAGCCAGCCCAGGAAGATCCACAGATACAGGAGATGCCCTCAAAGGACAATGGATTCTATGCACGAAGGCAGGCCACCCTTCTGACGTGAAACAAGCCTTAGAGATATAATAAGGGCTGCGGCCTACGGGGCTGGGGGAACCACAGGGGCTTGAGAGGGACCAGGTGAGTGGACACGCAATGCAGGTAGGCGGTCAGCCTGCACATGCCCGTTGTCCAAGGCCCATCCGCTCTGAGCTCTCCAACACAGAATGTGTCTGGAGGAACACAGGAGTCACAGCGGCGCAGCATCCTGGGAGCGTGAGGCCAGGAGTCCAGGAGGTGATGAGGAGTCGGGAGCTGGACTTCCCTGGCTGCCGACTGCAGCGAGGCCTGCTGAACTCTGCGCAACTCACTGTAAAGTCAGCTGGGACTGACATGTACTTTTTTTTTCTATTTTTTTGAGACAAGTTCTCGCTATTTTTGCCTGGGGAACCGCAGGCTCACGATGCCCGGGGTACCACAGACTCAAGCGATCCCCAGCCTCAGCCTCCCAGGTAGCTGGGATTACAGGCACACGCCCAGCTATTTTTTGAGACTAGGTCCTGCTATGTTGCCTCGGGTGGGTCTCGAACCGTGATTCCCAGTCTCAGCCGCTCTCCATGGGCTGTTGTTTACAGGTGCGCGCCACTGTGCCCAGCTCTGCTGAATCGCTTTAAACCTGCAGTGCAAGGGAGCCCGATCTTGATCTGATGGGGTTGGGGAGGCTGAGGCTTTGAACTCCTGTCCTGGGGGGTGGGAGGGTTCCCATTACTTGGGGAGCAAAGGGGTGGCATTGCCAAAGGCACATGTTCTGCTCACGATCACCCCATTTTCAATTAATTAATCAATCTATTTATTTATTTTTATTATTTTTGAGACTACGTCTCGCTATGTTGCCCCCGTGAGGTCTCGAACCCGCAGACTCAAGCGATTCCTACTCTCAGCTGTGTTCTGCAGCTGCACTTAAAGGCGCACGCCACTGTACCCGGCAAAGGCAGTTTCTTTAGGGTGTGAATCCCACCTCTACCTCCACACATCTTCCAGGTTGCCGGCTCTGTGACTACAGTGCTCCTTGAAGAGCCCATTCCTGCCCCGACTTCACTGGCCTCCCGTGGTGACAGGTGGGCTGAGCTCCAGTCTTCCAGTTGCCCGTCGTGGGCTGTCCTGCGTGTCTCTCCATCTCTAGGGCTCCTGTTGCTTCTGCTTCACCACCTGAAGTCTTAATTATTCTGCTTGTGGCACCACAGTTGGCAAGTGTGGAGAGGATTTTGACATAATCACGCTAGAATTATGTCTCAGGACAGAGATCGTTGGGAAATGAATCAAGTCTCTTTATTTTTTTTTTTTTTTTGAGACTAGGTCTCACTATGTTGCCCAGGATAGTCCAGATCCTGCAGACTCAAGTCATCCCCAGCCTCAGCCTCCCAGGTAGCTGGTATTAGAGGTGCCCACCACCACGCCCAGCTGTTTTTTCGAGACCAGGTCTTGCTATGTTGCCCAGGGTAGTCTCAAACCCATGAACTTAAGCGCTCCCTGGCCTCTTGCCTCTCAGAGCTTGGATTACAAGCACGTGCCACCACACCGGCATTAAATGAAGTCTTTTAATGGGTCCTAAATCCCCAAGAAGATCTAGCAACAGGATGGTTTTCACCCAAGTTATCTGTTCTAGCTCTGCTGTTTTCAATATAAAACACACACATTTGTTTTCCCCCCTGTTGGGCTCTTAAAACTCATTTCCAAGGTAGTTATTGCTGTCATTAACTCTTTCCCAGCTGGAATTCTGACAAGGGAGGCAAACTCAGCCTCTTTAAAAATGTAATCCCTCAGAACTGGTTCTGTCGAGCTGGATGAAATGTGTTGGCTAATCAATCTGCAGCACCTAGGACTTCAGCACGACTCAGAAGTGAACTTGACACTTAAGTCTCATCACTGTTCTCTAAGATAAGCAACTGTTTATGCTAATGTTAACTGGTCTGGTTAACATTACAACAAAATCATCGCCATGAAGTCTAAACTCTACTGTGTGTCTCTGTTAAACGTCAACATCAAAGCAGCTCACACAAAAACAAAGCAAAAGAAACATGCCCCAGTGCCTCTGCTGGTCACCGGTGAACATGGAAGTGCTGGTACAAGGTCAAGCACAGCAGACATGGTGAGAGCTTAGCTGTGCCCAACACAGTATGCCAAGGGGAATGGAATGTCAATCCTGTGACTACGTTGCTTCCGATCTATATAAGACTCCATCTTACCAGACTGAAGGGAAAGACTCTCCCTTTTGACTTAGAAGAAGCAAGTGTCGCCTCTGGGAAGACAGGTATGGTAAAAAAACACAGGCAGAAGACCTGAGAGCTTCCATCCCCCAGCCACAAGGACTGTTCGCCACCTGTCCACATCCATCCGGAAGACAGACTTTATCTGTGTATTTGCAGCAGCATTCCTGAGAGCAGCATGATTGAACTGGCTCAGCTCTCGGGCTGGGAGGTTGGGATGCACATCTTTCCTCAGTGAGGTCATGTGTTCCTTGCCTTAGAATGAACATGGAATCAACTCAATAGAAACACAGAAAATCGTCAAGGAAATTGCAACTCTTTGCAAAGGGGAGTAGGCCATGGGCATGGGAAGCTAGCAACAAATGTATGCGGTAACCTCTTTCAAAGAGGTGACGTTGACTTGGAATGAGACTCAGAAAGGAAGTAGGTGCTAGGAACTCCAGAGATTCCAGCCCTTCCGGTCCTCTCATTTGAAGCGTAAGCTCTAGATTGCAGCTACACAGGAAGATCTCAGAATTAAACCCTGGGAAAAAAATTGCTGCAAGCAGAAAGTTGGGTGCTGCTCTGTGTGTCATCTCTATAATGACATGAAGCTGAAGTGACTTTTTGTGTGACTGCAGTTTGACTGTAGAGCCTTCTTCGTAGCCCTGGGTCTTTCAAATCATTGAGCAAGTAACCTGATGGTTTTATTACATTTTTCTCATTTCTTCCTTCAAAGCAGATTCTATCTGCGATCTGGTCATGTACCCACACACAATCAAAATCCAATTCAACTGTTTCTAGACCATAAATGAACACCAAGGAAGTGAATATATTCCTCTATTGGAAAAGCAAAGAAAGTAACCACAGAGGCCAATAAGATGACACATAGGTCATAAGAAAAGCGTAAACCATTCTACAGTGGCTCCATAGGCAGCCTTTCTTTTTAAAATGGAGTGATTTCAAGACATAGAAAAATGGTCTGATTTGTGATTCTTTGACTTTAATTTTTAGACAAGAATACAGTCCAGTTCCACCCACGCCTCTCTAAATAATACATTTTTCAACACAGTTCAAGAACCCAAAAATCTGTCACCATGAGAAAGGAAACATTTTACAACCAAAAAGAATTGAACTGAAATAACCCTATTTATCTTAAAAGTCAAATTGATGTTAACATTATTATGGGAACAATTAATAGCAATTGGAACGCTGCAGAAAATGAAACAAGTACAATAGCTAATGAGGTCAATAAGTTATCTCTCACTTCTGGGGAGAGGTAAAAGCAATAAAAGTAATGAGGAAAGAAGCTGGAAATACCAGCCAAGAGATAATAGCTCTCCCCCCCCAAGAAAGAAACACAATAAAAAAGATAATTTTCAAATATACAGAAAATATTCCTTATTGGGGAAAGTATTTTATATGATTGCATGTATATACCAAGTCATAGGCAAGACTGGCCGGAGCTGACTAAATATTTGCTTTCAAATATAAAGAATCAAGTTTTAATTTAAAAAAAATGAATGAATTTTGCATTTCAAAAACATACAACATCACAAAGAAGTATTTTTAAGGAAAGATAAAAACAGAATACCCACCAGAGAGCAACTATTCTATTGGTCTCCTACTTCAAGTACTAATAACAAAATTCGTGTAAATATGGCTGCAGACCTGTAGAGCTATTGTGATATTAATATCCTTATCATTATTTTATTTTAATAATATTTTGCATATATTGTTATGATATCAATGATAATAATATAATATATTATGGTGGAATAGTTCCATATTTGGCATTTCCGTATGACAGAAAAATACAGACACATTCAAAGATGAAGCCATTCAGATTTCACTGCCTGGAAGACTTTCTTAAATGACCCAGTGATGATGATTTCTATCTAACCCCTGGGAGATAGCATCTTCTCAAGAGGGTCATGCTGGATTTTTATAACCCTGACATCTAATGCTTAAATGAAAATCATACCTCTTATCAAAAACTAGGAAAAGAATTATTTGGGCAATATGTGGATGAGTCACCACAGCATGTAAACAAATAGCAAAGCATGAGCCAGCATCAATCAGCACAAGGGCACTTGTTTAAGGACACTTTAAAATAAATATATATATATATATATATATATATATGCATCATGGTGTACCCCAGGGTTTTCTCATTTCCTTAACACCTGTTTACCATCTTAATCTTTTGTGCCCTCCATCTCCCCTGTTTTCTTCCTCTGCCCCCTCTCTCGCTCTATGGTTCAGTTCTGTTGGTTGGTTCCAATTTTTCTTATTCGTTTGTTTGGTTTTTTCCCTATATCCTTCATGTAAGTGAGACATCCCATATTTATCTTTTTTTTTTTTCTGGCTTATTTCTGCTAATATGATTCCTTCTAGTTCCACCCATGTTGCTGCAAATGACATAAGTTTGTCCTCTTTGATCGGTGCATAATATTCCATTGTGTACATATACCACATTTTTTTCAGCCATTCATCAGTTTGGGGGCATTTGGGTTGTTTCCATATCTTGGCAATTGTAATGCAATGAACATGCACACACAGATGTCCTTTGGAATTAGTGTTCTCATGTCCTCTGGGTAGATTCCCAGTAGTGGGATTGCTGGGCTGAATGGTCATTTCACTTTCAGTTGTTTGAGGGTCCTCCACACAGTAAAGAGACTTTTGAATGATGCAAAGGAAATGTGAGTGAGAAGAGCACATAGTCTGAGGATCCATCGAACCGATATCCACACAGCAGATATCCACACGCAACCACGATGGGTAGACCTTTCAGAAGAAATAGTTCCCCACAGGCACAGGGCTGAGAGAAGAATGCTGATAGTAACAACAGCAATGATGACAGCACAATCCGCAGGAAGTGGCAGAGGATGGTGAGTCACACACTGCTTGTCCAGGCTCCTAGAGGGCCCTGACCTTGTCTTTTCATGGCCAGAGCCTGGGTCGGCCTCTTCCCTGCTCCAAAGTCAAAAT
The DNA here is from genome assembly GCA_004024945.1 of Uropsilus gracilis. NCBI lineage: Eukaryota > Metazoa > Chordata > Mammalia > Eulipotyphla > Talpidae > Uropsilus > Uropsilus gracilis. The sequence goes on from PVHY01010745.1 coordinate 20,210, forward strand.
TTCAAGAACAGGAGGTGGGGGAGGAAAGCAGGTCTAGTCAGGAGCCTGAGGAGAAGATGGCAGACAACTGTCTCAAAGACCATCTCTCTGAGTTGGGGGGAAGTGAGGGCATTGATGGGGGCACAAGGAGTAGGGAGAAAGGAATGTGTGTGTGTCGGGGAGTCTTCAGAGAAAAAAGAATGACATTCACTCCACTTTTCATACCATGTTTGGTCTGGACTTGGGGAGTCCTGGGGAGTGTGCCTTTTACTCTGGTAGGAGGGTGTGGCGTGGCCCTTGTCTCACATCTGTCTCCATGTTGGTTGCACTTGGCCTCACCTGGATTTCTGGTTCTGTCTGCGAGAAGACTAAGAGGAGTTAATCAAGGACAAATAGGGCAGGGCAAAGACGGTGCCAGATTAATGTTGTGACTTGCAGGCCACTCAACAAGACACAAGGATCCGACTGAAGTTCAAAGCTGCAGGTTTATTACTGGTGCACCAGGGTCTCCAAGCCAGCTTGGCAAGAGACACCCTGACAGGTCTCTGTGACAACCTTTTATAGGGCAAAACCACCACCACCTCCTATAGTGAAGCAAGTAAGCAGGTGTAGGACACGTTCCCACATTCCCATAATGGTGGGACATGTTCCCATAACTTCCAGTAATGTTGACATCCATCATCTGTCAGGAGGACAACGCTGACATCCATCATCTATCAGGTGGACAAGATGGTTGTCAGGAACAACCAGGAATAAGGGGAGGCAGAAACAGGATGTCGGACCAGCCAGTCATGGTGGGTCCTTTCCACCGAGGGCAGGGAAAGGACGTTGGCTTCCATATGGAGGTTTGAAGCAAAATGGCGTCACTTTGGTCAGTCTGTTCCCAACAATTAACTCGTTTGAAAAACTAGAGAAGAAAATCCTGCCATCTAGATTTCTTCATAGTGTCTCCAAATGCTTTATCTCACGTTGCATCTTTTAAAAAAGACAGAAAACCAATCACAGCTCCAAAGCTGTAACCTCAATCTGCATTTTCATGAGACAGAAACAGTTTGTGGGTCTCTAGATTTAGGGAATACAGCCTTGTTGACTTTCTCCCAAACTAAGACTCATCTGATCTGGGGAAGCAGTCAGGAGACAAGAAATCTGAGGTGACTACCCCCCTTCCATCTGCCATGTAGAGAGAACCTGTGTGTCATCTGAGAGGCAAAGGACCATCATGGCTTCTGAAGCTCGATGACCTGAAATAGGCTGAAGCACAGTGACCTAAGAAATGCAGCCTTGAGGCCTACATAAACAACCCCTGACTGACTGACTCCATTCACTGGTACGCAGCCCAGCTTCTCCCTGAATCTTCCTCATCTGTCTTCCGTCATGTCAGACCACGTACTACCACCACCAACAGTCACCCCCACCCCCAGCCCAACACCAAAGCATGTGACCTTTAACTTCCTAAGAGGGGCGCTCAGCCTGGGGATGTGAGTCCCCTGAGTCAGTACCAGCATTAGGAATCCTGCTTCTTGCCAGCCCTGGGATCCTTGTCCCCAGAGTCTCTGCTTTTACTTCCAGTGGGGTTTCCCCAGGGTCCTATAGGAGAAGTGGTATCTCCTCTGGTATCCCTACCCCATCCCAAATGCCTCCCGTGTTCCCCTTATTGTTGGCAGTCACACTGTTTTTAAAATAATTTGCAAACTTTCTGTAGATTCTTAATTGTCTGATTGAAGTTACAGAGGTTGGACATGTTTGCATGGAGACCACTTATTCCATTATTATCTTCCCTAGGGAGGAGACTTTTATAATCACACCTACAGAAGGAAACTGGAAGATTAAGTATGATCTTCTTTCCACAAACCAAAGATGAAAACCTTTATTATTCATGTTTCTCTCTTCCTAAACTGAAAACATCCATGTCTCAATATAGAAGGAGTGAAGACTGCTTTATGCTGTTTGGTTCCGAACTGGCGAAATAGAGCAATGCCTTTGGTGGCTGTGTTTTGCCTTAATGGAGGTGGCTATGGCAATGGTGGAAGAAGGAGGTGAAGCTGGTGCTCTAAGCTCTAAGTGGTTACAAAAATCAAAATTCATCTGAATAAATCTGAAGGTGTAGTTGGTTTCATCAAACCAAGAACTGGCCAACATCCTCACTGGCCATAGAAAGAAGTGCCACAGAACTGTCTGAAATGGAAGGCTTATAGAGGGGTGGGGAAGGTGAAGAGATAAGACTGATTTCAGGTAGGGTCCCCTTCCTCGAGGGAAAGGAGGGTGCATCAGGCCTATTGCTGCCTAACAGCCTCTGGGAAATCCCAGACCAACTGGCAAAGATTACATTCCCAGGAAGAGTTGAAGCTGGGATTAAATGAGATACTAAATCTTGGTTTAGTGATGTGGGGCTTCACCGGGTGAAGAAAGCGACTCCACTGGGGGGTCTGTTAGCTCTTTCTTTAACAAAGTAAGTGATGTCCCAATCAGGCTACTATGAAGGAGCTACAAAGATCATCACGGGGCTGAGGTATACAGATTAGACCCAGTTCTAAAATTCTGAACACATTTAAGACTCACCTGTGAAAGGACGATCTTTCTCCCAAATTCCTTTCCATTTGCACCAATCACCTTACCCCCCCCCCCATTCCATGAGTCTCTGACTCGGACCACAAGAAACCCCACCTCCCCCCACAGCACCTGGCTAAGTTTGGCCAGAGAGGAACTGTCACCTTTAGTCCCTGTTTCCTGGACCTTTGACTCAGAAGTTCTCAGAAAATATCATAGATCTGACCAATCCCCCCACTCCCACCTGACCCACCCAAACTCCCCGGTTCTGGGGCCAGATGAAAGAACATAGCCTTGCAGCTAAAGCTTGTGGCTTTGGCCCCTCTAGCCTCTGGCTGTGTGCTTGTCAGCTTCTTCCTATAAAGAACCTGTTTCTTCGCTAGTCTCAGGACTCCTTCTTCCTTTTGTCTCCAATGCTGTTTCCTTCCTAACATTAACTCCTAACAACCTGGAAGTCTTATCAAAAACAGACTTCTATCCCCATCCCAATCAGAGTTTCTGATTGCACACACACACACATATGCACACATGCATATATGTACATATATATCGCACACACATACACACATGCATATATGTACATATATACTCCATCATTGTCTACCCCAGCATTCTCCCATCACCTTATCACCTGTGAACCATCTTAGTCTCTTGTGCTCTCGCTCTCCCCTGATTTTACTCTTCTCCCTCTCTCTTGCTCTATGCTTCAGTTCTGTTGGCAGTTCTAAATTTTTCTTGTCTGTTTGTTTTCCCTCCTATATGTGAGACCATCTCATATTTCTCTTTTTCTTTCTGGCTAATTTCCATTAACATGATTCCTTCTAGCTCCACCCATGTTGCTGCGAATGACATGTTTGTCTTTTTTCTTTGATGAATAATGTTCCATCGTGTACACAGACCACATCTTTTTCAGCCATTCATCAGTTTTGGGGCATTGGGTTGTTTCCATATCCTGGCTATTGGAAATAGTGCTGCAATACACAACCAGGTACATGTGTCTATTTGAATGAATGTGTTTATGTCCTCTGGGTAGATTCCCAGGAGTGGGATTGCTGGGTCGAATGGTAGTTGCATTTTCAGCAGCTTGAGGGTCCTCCACACAGCCTTCCACAGTGGCTGCGCCAGTTTGCACTCCCAGCAGCAGAACAAAATCTTCTTTTTAAACAGTTCCCACATGCTGATGCTGCTTCCCGTGGCTCCCACTTTGAGAACCAACCCAGTAAAAGAGACTTTGGCAGTTAGTGTCTGTCGTGATTCTAAGCAATGAAAACTGCAGTAAATTCAACAGAATTAAAATTCATGTAAATGTCCTTTTCCAAAGAATCTGTAGAAATGCTTCTACTTGAGCTCTTGTTGGTAATGTAAGCAACAGCTCTCCTGAGAGAGCAAATACAGTTTCTTTAGGGCACTGTGCTAATGAGAACGCTGACAAATACTCTTCCACTTGCATTTTAATTATTTGTAAATTAGAGTTTACAAGTTTGTCCCCAAGTGTCAAGGTCGTTTCCCATATTAGTGGACACGAATCAAAACAGCCCATTAATCAGATAGATCCACACAGAATGTTTTAGGATATAAGCAAAACAAGACCCAAAGGAATGATCCTGACAGCGTGGAAGAAAAGACTCAGACTATAGAAATCCAGAACTGGCTCCCTGGACATTCAAGATGACCGGCTGGACACCTTAGGAGGAAGTCGAGAGCCCAACTTGCATCATTTCTGCATTGGAGCAGCCACCGTTCATGGAAACAAATCACCTGACTTTTTTTCTTAAGCACCTGCACTTGCTTCCCTTTAAGCTTTTTCATAAACAAATAACCAGAAAATTCTCTTAGGAGAGGAGAGGCCATTTCCTCTTTTCAGCCTGGATCAGGTTAGCCTGCCCCTGGCAGAGGAGGGTCCCTGGTTACGGGCGTGGACCCGCTCTGTCCAGTCCGCCCTGGCAGCTCATTCCGTGGTCCCGTGGACTCAAAGGCAAGACCCACCTGGACCATGCCTTCCGAGGCGGACCACCTCACAGGTAAGAAAGGGAGCCGTCTGAGCTTCCCTCTTGCACTTTGCATTCCTCCGACCCTGTGACAACACCTTTGGTCTCGTCTTTCTTGTCTTGCTGGTCTCCATACGTGCAGCAGGACGGAGTGAATCATTAATCTGTGTGGTTTCAGTTCTAGTACACAGACACGGTCTTCCCAACGTGTGGGTGGTGTTTGCTGCCTTCTTAATGCTTAGGAGGTAGAAGGCTGGCGAATTTTCCTACAATGATCAGTTACTGGTTTTGCCTCGTAGGGAACCGTACAGAAGCATTAGCCTGTACATTCCTAGCATCTTGGCTCTTTACTAAAACTCCAGGATCTGGTCATATGGAGCACTGGGTGGGAGAAGTGGTCTTCTAGGGGTCTCTGCTGTTATCTGATCTGACCTCCCAGGAGCCCGTGCGGGAGGCACTCCCGTGTCTCTTCACAAAGGCGACCTGGGGTTGACAGGGGAGTGCCTGTTCCCTCCCCTGCCCGGCTGGTGTTGGGGCAGGGAAGAAGGTAGATTGTTTGCTCCAGTGCCCTGACTCTTCCCTCTGCAAACTGCCCCCCTGTAGCCCCACTGTGCTCAGCTTCTTCCTTCTATGGCAGTCACATTATTAGCAGGTACTGTGGCCTTAGCTCCACTTTTGATGACACTGGCCAATAAATAAATGCTTCACAACCATCTATCTCCTCAGCCCTAACACCCCTATCAGCAGCTGCACACTCGAGTCGGGAAAGGAAATCCACAGCAGCGTGCAACCCCCTCACAGCGGGGGAAGTGGGCGAAGGGACAGAGGAAACCCGTGGACTCAGTTCTGGTGGAACCATTATGCAAGCACCTATGTAAACACACCGAATTCCTTTCACAGCGCCGCTGCCAGAACTTGGACAAGGCTCTAAAGGAGAAAATGATAAAAAAAAATTCCCAGGGTATGAATGTGTGTGAAAGTACCTGAAACTCCAGGCCTCCACTCAGCTGCTTGCTCGTTAGGAGAAGGAGTTGACCCCTTCGATGGAGGCCTGAAGAAACCGAGTGCACCTATTTCCCTCAAAAGTCAGGATGAGCTTGTTAGGGAGAAAAACAAAAACAGAAAGAACAGGTCCAAAATGGAGCCCACACGCTGCCCCCATCCAGACATAACACCTCATCACATTGCAGTGCAGACAGGTGATCTCAAGCCTGTCAGCACCAGTGAGACCATCTGCACAGGAAGACCCCCTGCCTTCTCTTAGAACTTTGACACCCAAAGTTCTAAAATTAACTAAACAGGTCAGGAAGTACATCTCTTAAGATGGTTTATTTTTTTATTTTTATTTTTACTTACTTAAAATGTTTTTCTTCCACCATTGCAGTTCCCACAGTTCTCCACTATCTTTCTACCCATGACCCATCACGTGTTTCCCTTTGTTTCTCCCTCTCCTTTTTGCCCCCCAATTGTCCCCTTTGCTGGATGTTTCAGTTTTACAGTCAACTTGCTAGTTTTGACTATTTCTTGTCCTTTTGTCTGATTTATCTATATTCCACATATAAGTGAGACCATCCCATATTTATCTTTTTCTTTTGACTAATTTCAGTTGACATAACCCCTTCCAGCTTCATCCATGTTGCATGAGGTTGTCTTCTGTGATTGCTACATAATATTCCATTATATAAATATACCACACCATTTTTTATCCATTCATCTGTTTGGGGGCATTTGGGTTCTTTCCATATCTTAGCTATTGTGAGTTATGCTGCAATAAATATAGGAATGTAGTTTCCCTCTTAATTAGTGTTTTTGTGTCCTCTGGATAGATTCCCATATGTGGAATTGTTGGATCGCATGGTAGATCCATGTTTAGTTTTCTGAGGAATCGCCCCACAGCTTTCCTAAGGGAAGATAGTTTTACCTGAAATATTTCTTCTGCTAATAACCTTGTCCCACCCCCTTTCTGTCTATATATGCCCTCCATATTATGTACCCCTTCCCAGTAACTAGATGAGATGTTGCCCAACTCACGAATCATTTAATAAATGACTAACAATTAATAGATTTGTAAATTTCTGAATTTTTGGTTTTTAACTGGTTTTTTGTCAACATTTATAGCAACAGTCAGGAATTACCAAACTCAAAACAAATCAGCCAGATGAGAGTCAAGAAGTGAACTTAAAAGAACATGACGTCTTTAAGGTCCGTGACACAACCATGATGATACCAGGTCTCTGGGTCTCCCGTTACTGGTTAGACTAAATCTAAACCTACTACTCCTCAGGTTTGTGGGACTTCTACTTTCAAATCAAACCAGAGTAAACAATGGGAAGAGCATGACTGGCATAAGTAAGCCACAAACTAGAACAGAGCAGGATGGTCCCCAAGGAAGGGGAGGGGCCTGGTTCCCACCCCACCCCCACCCCCACCCTAAGTACAGTGGGGCAGGGCAGGAAGGTGAAGCTAGAAGAGACTGGGAAGGAAAGAAACTGCAGGGGGCACATGGAGCAGAGAGACTTGGGAAGGAGCTATGCTTCTTGTCGCTTGGCTTTGGCTGGTACCAGGCACTTGGGGACATAGAAGGAAACACTTGAAGCAGACGTGGGTGACAGCCATGTTAAGAAACTGACAACAGCAGCTTTATTTTACATTTTTATTAATTGCATTTATTAATTGTATGTATTTATATCGATATATATATATCTATGTGGAACGTGGAAGCAGGTGGAGAGATGGATCTTTAGATAAGAGGAACATCTCCTATCTCTCTAACCCCCTCTGGCACACTACAAGGTGGGCAACAGCACATCTCTCACCTGTCACCCAGATTCCTAACTTCTTTGGAATGTCCCAAGAGACATACGACCTATTAGTGATGACTGTTGCCCCCAAAGGTAAATTCTCCTGTTATCACACATCCCGGCATCCTCCCTGCTGTATGTCACATACGCTTTGCTACTTTCTCATTACATCATTGTAACATTTCCTTGCTGGGGTATATAAGGGATTTCTCGACTTCAATAAAGTGGACCTGGACATGATTCCCAGGATCCCCGTTCTGTGGGTTAGCCTCACAGATCGCTATCCATCTCTTCCATCTCAATTTCTTCTTCATTCCACACCCAACTCCTAACATATCTATCTATCTATATATCTATATATATGTAGATATAGATATAGATAGTATATACTATATATAGATATATAGAATATATTTTATATACTATATATCTATATATACTATATCTATATATATATAGATATCTAGATCTAGATATATATATACACATACACATATAAATTACATCATTGTCTTTCCCGAGATTTTCCCATCACCTTATCACCCATGCACCATCTTAATCTTTTGTGCCTTCCCACTCCCTCATTTTCTCCCTCCTCCCCCCTCTTGCTCTGTGCTTCAGTTCTGTTGGCAGTTTTAAATGTTTCTTGTCCATTTGTTTGTTGTTTTCCCTCTATCCTTCATATAAGTGAGACCATCCCATATTTCTCTTTTTGTTCTGGCTAATTTCCACTAACATGATTCCTTCTAGCTCCATCCATGTTGCTACAAATGACATAAGTTTGTCTTCTTTGATTGATGCATGATAATTCATTGTGTAAATATACCACAGCTTTTTCAGCCATTTGTTAGTTTGGGGACATTTGGGTTGTTTCCATAGCTTGGCAATTGTAACTAGTGCTGCGACAAATATGCGAGTACAGCTCTTATCTCAGTTTTTTTTTTTTACTTCTTTCATCCCAGACTTGCCTGGCCTCTTCTGCCCCTTTCCTATGATGTTCTACAAATAGGTGCCTTAGATTGTAGCATGCTTTTGGGCTTCTGTGGGTTTGCTTGGGGTCAACCCTATATGGCTGGGCATTTACCCATGAGGGGATGGGTAACTTTGGGTGTTTCATGTGGAAAATATTTTAGCCATTCTTTCCCTTCTCTATTGACACTAATTGTATAAAGGTTATTTTCTATTGACGATCTTTCTAGAGTATTTTTTGTCCTAATATGGCAGGAGGCAGAGACTATTTAGAGAAGATAGGATCCAGGTTCCCGGGGTGCCCTCTTCCTTGCTGGCAACAGGGTGAAAAGTGAGTGAAAAAATAGGGGGTATATCAGGGTGGAGCCAGTGGCTGTGGAGGCAAATAGTCATGCACTGGAAACTTAGAGCAGTTACATTCTCCACAGAACTAGTTAACTATGGTCAACAAGTCATCATACTTTGGCTTGTAACATGACAAGGTGTCTGAGGAGTCAGGTTTGACAAGGTCAGGTCAGTGAGGAAGGTCCACTGGCGAGCCCTGGTTGCTCTCTACCAGCAAGTGGAGGAAGGAAATGATGCACCGGAGGAAAAGCTCTACCCAAAGGTGTTGTCAGGGCAATTAAAACTATACAGTACTAAAAAGATAAATGATTGGCCATCCTGAACATATGGGCACCCACATGTGTTCCTTACCAAGAGCAGCCGATGGCTGAGCTTCGCTTTAGAAAGGTAGATTTGTCAGAATGCATCTTGGAGATCTCGGAATAAGTGGCCGATGCCTACAGATCAATCAGCAAACAAAGTCTGCAACCACCCGCCACGCTGTCCATGGCAAGGGAAGGCAGCTGCATCAGCTGGTCCGCACCGGGTCTGGGAGTAATCAAGAGCTGGCTGGGCAGTAATGGATGGTGTAGGCAAGGGTCAGCACCTCCCTGCCTCTGAGAAACTACTCAGTAAGAGAACGTCAATAAATCATTTCATGTCACCGTGAATCAAGTTGTCAAATGATAAAATCAGTTTGGCTTGAGTGTGAAAAGAGCTTCTCTGGGAGGTTGTTCTGCATTCGTGGATCCTAGAAAACACCTACTTGTCAGAAGCTGGGCATCGGGGCCACATCTGGGTTTTTCTTTTCAAACTCACAGGTTGCTTTTGGAAAATGCTAGGGATGGATAAAATCTAGAAAGTTTTTCTGCCAAATATTTCACACCAATATCTTTGAAACCAGGTTTCATTCTGCAACTTAAATATGGAAGGAAAGGACCTTATTTTTTTTTCTTTTTCTTTTTCTTTTTTTTTAAAATACAGCCCTAGAAGACACCCAAAGTTCTAAAATTAATTAAACAGGTCAGGAAGTACAAAAAGGTTTATGTTTGCTTCTCGAGGTGGAATAATCAACAGGTAGTGACCTGTATGACTTCTGAGAAGGTTCTCAGGGCACCAGAGCTTTTAAAAACTTTTAGCAAACTTTATTGTTTGAATGACTGCGGTAGAGGCTGGACTCAGATTATTTTCTTCAAAATACAGGCTTGGTTAATGTTTCATAGGGTCTAACTTTCTCCTGGGATCAGTGAGAAGCTTTCATGTGACATTTCAGGTACCATTTCTTCTCACCTCAGTCTCCCTCATTGCAACAGATTCCACGGGGCTCCCTTCCTGACTAAAGATGCAACAACCTGCTAATAATTACCCTCTGGAAAAGGCCAAGGACACAGCAAAGAAAGATGGGCTGTTAAATGAGGAAACCAAACCACGTGATCAGGAGAACAGCATCTCCATCAGGGTCCCTGGGAAGCTTCCAGAAACACACCCTCCTAGCTGCATGGAGAAGACAGAGTCACCCCAGCCCGAGGCGCAGCCCCCAGACTGCGAGGCCCCGCTTCAGTCCCTCCTGTCAGAGCCACCCTGTGAGAGCCAGGGGCATATGTTCCACTTTGACCGGCAGGCCCCCGGCCGAATTTCCACCTCTCCCACCTTGAGGAGACTAAGGGGAAGTGGCCTGCGCTCCCTGCCTCCACTGGAGACCTCCAGAGCGCCCGCCTGGGGAAGCTGGCAGGTGCCCGCAGGCCCCTCAGGTAACCTTTCCCACAGTCTACCTGGAAGCCCAAAGGCGTCTTCCCACTTCCGGTCACCCGTGAGGACAAAAGCGGACTGGACCCTGAAAGGGCCTCTGGACCCCGAAAGTGCCCTGGATGCTGCTGAGTTTTTCCAGCCCCAAGCAGGGCCTGCTGCCGAGGGAGCCGTGGCTGCCCTTCAGTGCCTCAGGGAGGGGTCCCTTCCCCAGGCCACTCTTCCAGGGAGAGGAGGTCACTCACCGCCCAGTTCCCCGCCATGGCCCCCTCGGCTTCAGGTAATACACTCCGCACCCTCTGCCTCTCATTCCTGTGAACCAAACAAAGCAGATGGTAAGGCTGCCTCCTTACCCCAAGGTGGGGGGGGAGGGGACGGGGAGGGGAGGGGGGGCCACAGGCTGAGGAGGCACACATGGTTTTAGTAAATGGGGTGCAGATGTCTGGAAAAGGAGACCAGAGGTCTAGGTTACCTCGAAGGCACATAGAAGGGGCCCCCAAGGTGAGACTACACGTGATCTGTCAAGAGTCACATCGCTGATTCTTTTTGTTTATTTGCTTGTTTGTTTTTTGTTTGGTTTTTTTTTTAATTAATTTATTTGTATGTAAATGTCACGTCTTTGTAATCCCTGGGGACACATGGCTGATTCTTGAAGAACAGCTGCAATGACTGGCTTCCAAGGGGGAAACGAGCAAACGATTCAAATGTCTAACCTTTTTCCTTTCCCCCTTACCAAAAAAAGAAAAATCCAAAATATTTTAAATAGAAATATCAACTCCCTCACATTTCCTAGTGTTTGACTTTGAAATTTGGGGTAGGTTTAAACAACACTAAAACATGTATTTTCAATTGATTTCAGGGAGAAGAATTGCCTCAGCCCAGGTGTGTATATCTTTATTTTTTCCAGGGTTATGAAATCTGTTGATGCTTTATTTTTACATCTTTATTTCTGTTCTCATACAGCAAGCTAGTTCATCAGGGCACGTTGTTCTACAGCTGGCACTTTACACTTACGGGTGAAAGAGTCTGGATTTCAAGAGTCTCCTTTAAAAGCACAGTATTTGTTGTTGTTGTTGTTGCTGTTGTTGTTGTTGCTGCTGCTGTTGCTGTTGTTGTTGTTGCTGTTGTTTTTAAAGCACAGTATTGGGCTGTGACTTTTACTGGGAGGCTTTGAGAGCCACAGGCAGTCATGGTTTTCATCTTTCAATAACTTGGTCCTGTGTCTTAATTAACATACACATAGTAATAGATGTTGTCAGGTAGAGACAATGCAAAGGCCAGAAACATCCAGGAGCCCCTCAAAGAGAAATTCAGAAGCCAGGGACGGAAGGAACAGTGTGAGCTCTCAGACCGAGGATGACCTTTCAATTGCCCGTGAGGACAGAGCGCACCTGGATCTCGACAGGGGGGGGGGGGTATGTCGCTGCAGAAGTCAGTTCTGAACCTTGAGTGTGGCCCAGGTGGAGGCAGGGGATTTACTTCCCTTCTAGGTCTGTAGGCCCAGAAAGCACCAGGCAGGTCTGTGATTTCCCCCATCTAGAGTGAGTAAGGTCCTTCATTTCACTTGGAAAGTCACAGAGGAACCCTCAGAGAATCAGTTACCCACCCCTCCTTCCTTCCTCCCTTCCTCCCTCCCTCCCTTCTTTCCTTCCTTCCTTCCTCCCTCCATTCTTTCCCTCCCTCCCTCCCACAGAGCTACCCTCAGAGAATCAATTACCTTTCCTTCCTTCTTTCCTCGCTCCCTCCCTCCCTCCCTTCCTCCCTTCCTTCCTTCCTTCCTTCCTTGCTTCTTTCCCCCCTCCATCCTTTCCTCCCACAGAGGAACCCTCAGAGAATAAATTACTCTTCCTTCCTTCTTTCCTTCCTTCTTTGCTCCCTCTCTCCTCCCTCCCTCCCTCAGCCCCTCCTTCCCTTCCAGCCTTCCTTCTTTCCCCCCTTCCTCCCACGGAGGAATCCTCAGAGAATAGATTACTCTTCCTTCTTTCCTTACTTCCTTCCTCCTTCCTTCTCTCTCTCCCTTCCTTTCCCCCTCCCTCCCTCCTTCCCTCCCTCCTCCTTCCCTTCCCTGGCACCATTGCTCTTCCCTCAGGTGTAGTCCCCATAGTTCTCCCACCACCACAGCACCCATGAACTATCACCACAATCCTCCCTTCCCCCCCCCTCTTTAGACCCATCTCCCTCTCCCTCCCTTGCTGTTTACCTCAAGCCTGAGGTCAGCTTACACACTTTGTCTTCCCTTACTCTTTGCTCCGTTCTCCTCTCAATTACAACATCGGTGTTTTTTCCCCTTCTGAATTATTTCACTTAGCAAAACCCCTTCCAGCTCCATCCATGTGGCTGCAAATGGCATGATCTTGAGTAGATGGTTATAAACATGATCACCATGAGTGTACATCTCTGAGAGTCTTGATCACAAGTGCTTCCAAGAGCAGGTGAAGTTTGTGTCCAGCTTTAATGATAAGGATTCAGGAGAAAGGAAGACTGAGTGGTGGAGGCGTTCAGCTACTTTCAAAAGCTGGCATGCAAGACATTCTCAGTGATACATGGAATCTTCGCGAGGCAAAACAGACAAGACTTAATAAATTCAGAGGAAAGATGTGAGCCAAGTCTTTTAGCTTTAAAAAGCTGTAGTGTTCAGTGTGTCACGGTCATTTAAGAGCAAAGAGAAGACGTTCATAGGAAGTCATAACGGAATTGGAGGGGTGGGAATTTGGACATACTGGTATCTACACAGGACCCTGAATTATTTAGAATTGTTTCTTCTGGACTTAGAATACCTTGCACAGAGTAGGCGGTAACTTGGACATCTTGGTATCTAAATAGGACCCTGAAATAATTAGTATTGCTTCTCTTGGACTTACAGTACTTTGCATAGAGTAGGCAATGAATAAATGAAAAGCAAAGTGCTTATAATCAATTAATACGCTAAACAAACATTCATATATTACCACTGGTAATGAAGAGAAAGGTTTCATCCACCACAAACCATTCAATTTACATTTTTAGTCGAAAAACCACCTGCAGCGTAAATCTTGACTATTTTGCTCACCTGCTATGCCACAAAGATCCTCTGCCAACCAGTCTTCAGCTCCCTCCCTCTCTTCATCCTCTTTCCACAGTGGTCAGTGGCCCTTTGTTTAGAGGTCACTTCTGGGGGAGGGCAGCTCGCCATGCTGGATGTTGTACAGTGTCGGGAAAGAGCCCGCTGCCCATCCAGGAACTGGGCCTCACCTGGAAAACCTTCTCAAAGCTTCGTTTACTTAAAGCACTTGAGCTTATTTAACTTAATGCCTTTACCCTTTGCATTAAATGGCACAAGCTGGGGCCTAGCACACTATGACCTTTGGCCCTAACATGGCCAACCACTGTTTTTGCAAATAAAGTTACGCTGACACACGACCACAGCCAAACATTTCGACTCTATTGTTTGGCCGCTTTGACACTTCCAGGTGGAGCTGAGTCGCACGGCAGAGACCACACGCCCACAAAGCGGACATAGCGACGGGGTGGGGGGAAGGCAGCTCCCATCCATCAGCAGGAGGCTGTATTGGCCACTAGCAGTGGCTCCCCTGGAGTAGAAGCTCTGCTCTATCACTATTGCTCTATCCCTAGTGCCCAGAACTCTGCCGGGCACATAGTAGGTGTTCAATAAAAGTTTAAGGAAGCAAAAAGGAAGTCAAGTGGTGGTTGGTTAGTTGGTTCATTATGGAGCAGCCTGCTAAGGGAAGTTACATGTTCCCTTTTGTATATTTCTCCTCCAGCTACATTTGTCTCTAGATTCTTTTATTTTATTTTATTTTATTTTATTTTTTATTTTGAGATTAGATCTCACTTTTTTGCCCATGGAACCGCAGGCTCACATTGCCCGGGGTACCACAGACTCAAGTGATCCCCAGCCTCAGCTTCCCAGGTAGCTGGGATTATAGGCGCACACCACCACACCCAGCTATATTTTTTGGAACTAGGTCTCACTATGTTGCCCAGAGCGGAACTCAAACCATGATCCCCGGTTCCGGCCAAGGCTTCCTAGGCTGCCGCTTACAGGCATGCACCACCATGCCTGGACTCTAGCTCCTTTCAACCCCCTTCAGCTTTCTTACTGCTCTGTGCTTATCTCATGAATAAGAGGCATTTTTTCCTTTTGCCTGGATTTCAACATGTACTGTCTGATCTCACTGAATGACATTTTGTTTCCTGTCCAGAAAAGCCTAGAAAACTGGGAAGACTTGGAAGTATTTACCAACATCTGCACCCATGGTGCTCCAAATGCATGCATGGTGACATCACTGACCCCAAGAAGTCACAGCACAGGGTATTTTCCAGACTCAGGAGATTCCAAAGACGGGGTCTGTTCTGAGTTCAAATTGTTGTGTCAAGAGCAAGTCCTCCATTTGTGCTCTCCACACTCGTGAAGTGGCGTCCTGCCCCGGCTCTGGGCAGCGAGCTGGCTACTCCCTGTCCTTTCTGCCTTCCCAGTGTTAGGAAAGAAACAGCACTGGAGACAAAGGAAGAAAGGAGACTTAAAGACTAGCAAAGAAACAGGTTTATTAGAGAAAAACTGGGTAGGCAGCTGACAGGCACATCGCCCGTTACTGGAGCCATGTGCCTTATCTGCATGACTGTCCTCTAGTCCCAGAGTGAGAGTTTGATCAGGTGGGATGGGGAAGCTTGGTCAGGTGAATGGGGAGAGGCATGGCCTGTAGGGTGTCTGATAATTTCTGAGTCAGAAGATCATTCTATCAGTCAGTGGGATTTCCGGCAAGGGGGACATTTTGGAGAGAAGGTGACTTGGAAATTATAGTCAAATACATGAAGAAAAGTCTTCTGAGACTCAAGGGAAAATATAGCTCAGATTTAACCAAGAGAGAATTGTCATGCCTCTGTTGATTATGTCTAAAAAAGGATTTCTTTTTAGAGATTTTCCTGATTCTTAATTTGTTCATCTAGTATAATCAACCAATTTAAGCACTGATTCTTAAGCCAGAACCCCAACCTTTCCTAGTCACTCAAGTGTTGGAAAGATCCCTGCTTAGGAAGGTTATGTTGACCATGACCCTTATTTACCAGACAGGGACTAAAGGACCCAAGGAATCAAGTCTGATTCAAATAAATAAGAAAATGAAAAAACAGCACTTGTAAGAGGAGAACAAAGGATAGACTTCCACCTTATTAAGACATATATCATTACCTCCCATATTTTCTAGCTTTTTTCATTCTTTTCTGTCAAAATTTGTACCTGGAAATCAAAGGCCAGTAGTCCTTGAATTTCGCCATTTATGTAGGAGGAATCTTTAAACAAACAAACAAAAAAAAGCAAATGATATATTAGTCATAGTTCCAAAGGAGGAACTTTCACTATTTGTCTTCAGAGATTTCTGCTGAAATAAAGGTCACCACATAATTACTTCCCCCACCCACTGGCAGGGAAAATGAGAACAGAGTTCCTAAAGCCCTGTGTCCCAAGTCAGGAAGGATGGGAAGGTTCTCATGTTCTCCATATACAGAAATAGGCCCAGGGTTATGGCAAGGCATGCCCAGGTTACACACAGTGAAGGTCCAAGTTGGGAACCCATGATTCTAAGTCAAGTGTCCTTGCAGCTCAGTTGTATTGCCTGTGTATTAGTCTCCTGTGGTTGCTATAACAATCAACACCCACTGGGTGGTTCAGAAAATAGGAAGCCAGGCTCTATAGTTCTGGAAGCCAGCACCTAAAATCAAGATGACACTGTACCCTGTAGGTCCCGGGAGGGGCTGGGGAGGGGGGTATCCTTCATGCCATACTCCTTGCTTGTAGCAAAGCTCTTCAGTCTCTACTTCCAGCTACGTATGATTCCTTCTCACCTCTCTTCTCTTTTCTAGATGCTTTGTACATGTACTCTTGCCCTTAGATTTAGGATCCATCAGGAGAATTCAGACTAACACATGTCCAGAGCCTTCATTTAGTGACATCTGTGAAGACCCATTCACAGCTTTTCAGGGCTGTTTTGTTAGTTCAGTTCAAACTGTGGCCATATCTTGGGGAGGGAGAGGGAAGGAGCTTTCATCCAACCTACAGCAGTCCTTCTCTTACCTAAAGTGAAAACTATTATCACCTCAGCTTGAAAAAAGAACAAAATGCAATGTGCTTTGAAATGAGTTGTGTGTTCTCTTTTCTCCTCCTATTGAGAAGTCTATTTGGAATCAGATTTGCCTATTTGAGTTTGAATTCTGGTTCTGCTGTTTGGTAACAGTGGGACATTAAGGGACTTCTTTAGCTCTCTGAGCCTCAGCTTCCTCCACTCTTTCATGTGGACAGTCATCTCACTTCATAGGATGCTGGTGAACATCAGTGTGATCACACGTGTGCTTTCATGCAGTGTCTGAGTTGGTGCTCGGTAAACACCAGCTGGTTTTAAGTTAGAATAATATTCACCAAGACTGATGTATTCCTTTCAAAGTGTGTGCATTTACGGGCCATGAGGGACACGTTTCCACAGCCAGAAACTCTGGCACCATCCTAAACAGGCTCATTGTTGGTGTTGACTCATGGGTGTATAGCCTGTCAGCAGTGGGAGAATTCTCTGGATTTTTTAAATTTTTGCCACCCCAACCCACACCCTGGGCCTCCTTTGGATCTACAGTAGAGGACAGAATAAGGATGACAGAGGGAAAGCAAACACAGCCACTCCGGCAGCCATGGGACTGGTGCCTTCGGATTTGACTGGCCTGATGCAACGCAACTCAGGGTCAGTGAAAGTGGGGCTGAGTTTGGGCTTCTTTTTGGGTGGGGGAGGGACAGGGAGAAACAGTTGGCAAGCCCCAGAGGGCTGCAAAGTCTAGATCTGGTGCGCAATTATGTAACCCCTTAAATCTAGAATTTTCTAATGAAGCAAAGAATCGTACTAGCCAACCTCCAAAAAAAAAGGCATTTCTCAATGATGTTTGTTTAATCATGATTTTTCCAAACAAATAAAGAGCAGCATGAAGTTTTTCTGTACTTTTACAGAGACAATGGGTTGCCAGACACACCCCAAACACTTAGCATTTGTTATTAGTTCATTTCCCTACGAGGAAATAAAATTATCAAAAAATTCTCTTTCCCACCCTCTTTGCACAAGATGCCACTACCCCGTGCACATAACATTCTGCTTGAAGGAGAAGAGAATTCTGATAGCATTACAATGACCGTTTCCGGAGATAGTGAGTCTGGAACTGCACTGTGTGTTTAGGCAATTGTTATAGAAGCAGAAAGCATTTTTTATTCCTAATATTTGAAATGGCAAAAAGAAGATACCTATTGGGAAATATTGACACCCCTCCCTCTTCCCCTCCGCCTCCATGAGATATAAATTAAAAGTCATTTGAAGTCAGTGGAACTATTTGTATCCGTATCCCTAATACAGAGATCCGAGCAACATTGCTGCCATAACACAGGGTCCTGGCATCTCGCTTGCTGCCCAGCCCCATGATGGGGGTGGGGGCAAGGTTCTGCATTTCACTGTGTGCAGATGGACTGTTCTTGCCATCCTGGGTCACGGCTCTGTGGCTCTTGATGTTTTGATTTTTGTAGCTTAAAATGAGCGTCTTTGCTGGTTCACTTGAGGACTCTTCCCCCCTCCCCTGCCCCCCAGCTTGCTATGCTGAGTATGTGGAAGAAGGTTTCGTCTAATAAACATAAAGTGCCTGTTTTTCTTAGAATGAGTGTCAGTGGGTTTTGAGCACCAAAGCAGCACAGTCCAGGTCACAGCTCAAGCCAGTGGAAGCCCACTGGCCTTCTGGGATCCTTGGCTGCCAATGGAACCAGAGAACCAGCCCAGCTGCTCCCAAATGAATGCCTACATCATCAGAGTCCCAGAGAGGGAGAAGAGGGGGCCCTTTAGCCACCTTTAATGGGGGGAGGGGCCTCAATTTGCGTCTTGCTATTGCCTATGCTTATATTGATTCCATCCTGGGTATCAGCACGTTCATGTGGGAACTGAGTCCATCATCCTATACATTGGAGCATAGAGCACTGACTTAGCCAGGGACACTGTGTCTTAACATCCAGACTCTCACCACCTAACCTAGAGCCTGACACAGCAGGATTCGAACCAACAACCAACAACAGGATGCTTCAAAGAACTGGGGTCCTTGTGGATCTTCATTATTAAACCCTTGTCACTCATGTGGAGGGCAAAGATTTTTTTTCCCATTCGGTTGGGCATCTTTTAGTTTTTTCTGTTGTCTCTTTTGCTGTACAGAAGCTTTTTCGTTTGATATAGTCCCATCTGTTTATGTTTTCCTTCATTTTTTTGCCAACTGTAGATGATTCTAGGAAGGGATTTCTGAACTGTAATTCATGGAGTTTTGCCCAAGTTTTCCTCAATGTATGCTATGGTTTCAGGTCTGACCTCTAAGTCTCTTATCCATTTTGAGTTTATTTTTGTACATGGAGTAAAGGAGATTTCTTGGTCCATTTTTTTGCATGTCTTAGTCCAATTTTCCCAGCACCATTTATTGAAGAGGCTATCCTTGTTCCAAGGTAAGTTTTTCACACCTTTGTCGAAGATTAGTTGACTATATATGTGTGGTTTTATTTCAAGGCACTCAATTCTATTCCATTGGTCTGACTGTCTGTTTTTGTACTAATACCATGCTGTTTTAATTATTATGACTTTGTAGTATATATAAATAAAAACAAAAATAAAAAAATAAAGTAAAAACAAAGAACTGGGGTCGAAGGAACCTACACAAGAGATGGGTCTTTCGGTCACATTTTTATAAACTGGTCTCACTTTCCTCTGGGAAAAATGAAAGTGCTGACTTAAATGGCCCACCTCAGGCCACACCCTCGCACCCTGCCTACCTCTGATGTGTGCGATTTGCAAGGACTCTTGTGCTTGAGGGTTTTCCCCTGATAGCCTTCCTGGTCAGAAGAAGCCTGATCTGGTTGTGTTGGCATCTCCAAGGGAGATCGTCTGCTCGGGGTTAGTCAAAATCCTCAGTGGTGAGTAAGGTGGAGAACAGTGAGCAGTAAATGCAAGGTCTCGGCGTCCTCCCAGTCCCGTCTTACCCACCTTCAATCTGCAGCAGCCCTGAGCCCTGCCCAGGACAGCTGACATCGGGCCACTGGGCTCTGGATGCCCAGGGGTGTCTGGATGAGGAGGCCTCTCCCCCTCTGAGCTCTGAGCTTGCTCCTTGTCTCTCAAGTGCAGGTTCTACGAACACAGGCGGAGCTCAGTCGTGCTCAACTTACCCGGACTCGAGATGTTCACCGGGGACCTTCTGGTATCAGACGGAGCTGCCGATTACCTGTGCCACCCACTTCTGCTGCTGAACCCAGGTGCGTCCATTCTCTCACTACCAGCCGCTATGGGACCAATGCTGGGATAAGCAGGGGCATTTTCAAACTATTTAATGCCTAGGAGAACACATGGTCTGACCTGTTAGAACAGGAGTCTCGCCAACCAACACAGGCATCAGTCATGAGTTCCCGGAAGCAACTGAACTCCAGTCTTAGCATCAGGCATCCACTCAGGGAGATGCCTGGAGCACGACGCATGGATGCATGGTGCACTGTCCTCCAAAGGTCAGTCGGGTCATTTGCTCCATGGACAGAACCTGGGGCCAGTGGGAGTAGAATGTTCCTTCCAGGCTGGCACTAAGTTTCCCAGTAGTTGTAAAGCCACCTCCTCCCAGCTCCCGGAAGATAACCGCACTGGTGTCTTCCAACCAGGGTGCTACCAGGGACGCAGATGTCTCTGGGACAACAGGTTTCATGTGATAGAGAGGCAGCCTTACAGGTAAATCTTCAGCCCTCTGGAAGGAGGGTCCAAAGAAGACAGTGGTGGCTCATTCCCCACAACTCCAAGGGCAGTAGAAGTAAAGTCTTGAGAGCTCAAAGGAGACATTTTTCTATCCTGGCAGTTTTTAAATAGGTTTTGATCTGAAGAGAGTCCCTTTTCATGAGCAAATCCTTGCTTCAAGATACAATACATAAAACAGGTCCAGGTGGAGCTGACATGCTTGAACAATGAGGTGGTTCCCCCAAAGACTCACCTTCAAGGCAACCCCAGAAGCCCAGGGCCCCTCCACATCATCTTCTTGAGAAGCTAGAAGAGCGTTCTCCATCCCATCCTGGTCTCCAGCTTTGGTGCACATAGGCATCACATGGAGATATTACCAAGAAAGAGATCCTGATTCACCAAAACTCAATATTTAATATCAATAATAAAAGATTGTGGAACCCAGAAAGACTTGTTTCAACCTCTGTTGACCGTGAAGCTCTCCCGAGGCCAAAGAATTAGTCCCAGAGGTAGAAGAGCAGAGGGAAGAAGTCTGCTGAGTCCAGAGATCCCAACTATTTCCATTCCAAAGGGACAAACTCATTTTATAGTCATCTCCTCAGTTCACAGATGACCAGACAGAGGCTTGGGGTGGTCACGTATGGCACTTATGGTCACATGGCCAGTGTGAACATACTCACTGGTCGAAGAGCACAGGAGCACTAAGAATGGTCAAGTGACTTGTCTCTAAAGGAAGTTGAGCCGGGCACAGTGGTGCGTGCCTTTAATCCCAGACTAGGAAGGGAGTCTGAGGCTAGGAATCGCTTGAGCCCGAGTCTGCTGGTTTGAGACCCGCCCCGGGCAACATAGTGAGAACTAATCTCAAATAAATAAATAACTGGGTGTGGTGATGCACGCCTGTAATCCCACTACCTAGGATGTTGAGGCTAGGGATCGCCTCAGTCCACAGGATCCCAGATCTAATCCGGGATCTGGACTACTCAGATCTGATCTTGGATTGGGACTACCCCAGGCAACATAATGAGACCTAATCTCAAAAATATATATAAAATAAAAAATAAAGTTGCACTGAACTTCCCTTTTCAAAAGATCCATGAGTGAGATGATCAGTCAGTGCATTCCAGGGAAATGTCCCTCAAAACCATCCCCAAAGTACCTGAAACACAGGCAATCACCTGGCAGAGCTGAAGTAATACAGAGTCTCCTGATGAATGTCACAGAGAGGAGACAAACTTGTAAGACTCCATTTTGCAAACTGGGTCATCAGAATACTTGGTCAAAACCTAAGATCCAGCTCCAGTTTTTTTCCTGGATAACTTCACAAGTTGATGCAAATGACGTAAAACAATCTAGTGCCAGCGCCTGAACTTCTCCTCTGGATGACCACAAGAAGGTGGTATTGAATGTGACTTCTGTCTGGACTCAGTGCAGCTCTTGCAGGTGGCCAGCCATGAGGACACATTCCCACATAGGGTGCTGATGTGGTTCTCCAGCAGGAGCCAAGACCCCCCTCACCTGGGGGACATCGAGTTGGTGCACTTTGATGCCCAAATCTCATCCAACAACTGAGGTTGCCCGGGCTGGGGTGGTTTTTGGTAGAACAGAACAAATAGGGTGTCTTTTCAGTCCCAGAGTGCTACGACTTCATGAGCTGTTCACATTTTTATTTTTCTTACATTTATGAATTTCTCCACAAATGATGGAGAAAAGGAGGTGAACTAATACACTGCTAAAGACACCGACAGTGTCACCTATGGTAGCAGCAAGAGCACCTTTCACGCATCTGCATACATTTGACTCCCATCCTGTGCAACTCCAAGAGAAGGGCCTCAAAATAGGCTGAATTCTCTTAGACTCAGTTGAGATTGACTTTATAAAGCCCTGTCATGATGTCAATTGTTCCTCGATGTCCTAATATGTTGTCTTTCGTTTCACCCACAGAATCCAAAAAACCCAGGTGGCCTTTCTCCAAGAGAGGACTGGTGAGTGACGCATTGTCATTTTTGTTTTACTTCATCCACCTGAAGCAGAGAAAGCAAGTCATGGCAGGAGATGCTCCCCCTTTCCCTGTGCCTTTGTGCGAGGGCAGGTGACAGAGGAGATTGAAGCTATAGCATCATCTCCATAGCCAGGGCTGCAGCACACACCAAATGCTGCCATTATGTGCAGCAAACACTGCTAATTGCCAGTGGCTAATGAGCTCTGCAAGGAAAACAAAGCCATCCTAATATTGTGATGCTTTGCAACTCCGAATTCATAAGTTGATGCCGTCTAGAAAACAGCTCGCTCAGGGAAGTAAACTTGCACAAACATTATGCTCCAGTTTGCCATCATTGGCGCGCATATGGGGAACGCTGCAAAATTAATGATACTACACAAACAAGTCCACAAATACACTTCTATTTCTGGGAAACTCATTGCAGGAATCCTAGTGAGGTTTTCAATCCATTCTTGATTCTGTTCCTTACTGAAGTGTTGCGAATCAAAAGCAGTGCCCCCTGGTTCTTGACTGTCTGTGACAAGTTGGCTGTGACCTACCTGCCCTTCAGGTATGCCAAGGGCAGAGGGGGGGTGTGCTTGACCACACCCTGACACCCCACCCCTGTTTTTGCAAGAAACAAATGGCTCCTTGTTCTTCTAAGATGCCAGTCGCCACAGCCTCCATATGGCAGCGGGCAGCACCTTTTGTTAACCATGCCCACATGTTCTTTCCCATCAATTTCCCATCCATTGTCACATTCTCTTGGAGGCTCTAGGATATTTTTTTAGGCCGGCAGCTAAATGAAAATCCCCTGTGTTTGGCAGCTCCACTTCTCCACTTACTGTTCTGTGACCTTGGTCAACTGAATGGACCTTCCTCTGCTTCAGGTCCTGCCCTATAAAAGGTGGCAGGGAGTATGGCAGCTTCACTTGTGATGAGCTGGGGAGATCTCTGTGTGGAACTGACTCCAAAGCCGGGCGCTTCGCTCCCAATTGGCCAGATCATTGGTAGCTATGCTTTGAATTAGGACTCAGAATAGGACTTGTTCTCATAAACAAATGTATCCATGACTTTCACGTTCCTGTTTCAAGTATCAGATAGTTGCAGAGTGTTTGATGGGGCTTGGACTGCTCCAGCGAACAGACTAAGTGCCTTCAGAATGCAAACTACCTCCTCTCACAAGTGTGGTGAGTGGGAAGTTCAAGTCACCACGGGCCCAGAGTCTGATTCTGGGAAAGCGTTCGCTTGCTGTGTGCTCATGGGAAAGAGAAGCCAGGGCTCTCCTCCTCTTCCCATCGGACACTCAACCCAACATGGCTCTTCTCCTTCCTGTTCCCTCCCAAACTCTGTCTCCCTCTTCCCATTGGGCACTGATCCCAATATGGCGCTTCTTTTTCCTGTTCCCTCCTGAGCGCTGTCTCCCAAATCCCACTACACTGGCGTTACGGGAGCTTCAGCATATAGGTGTTGGGAGGAGGCACACATTTGATCCATTTGAAATTATACATTTCAGATCATAACTACTAGGGAAATGACGAGTCCCTCCTCCCCAGGGTGAGAGCATTCTCACATGGCCTCTCTTGAGGGCATTGGATTGTTTCCCTTCCTACTGGGTAGTCTCTCCTGGGCCCCTTCCTTGGCTGGGAAGGCAGAGTCGCTGCCCAGTCTTCTAAGGTCCCAGGAGAAGAGGCATCTCCCACCAGCGCCCTGGGGGCGACTCAGAGGAGAGTGTCTCTCACAGCCAGGAAAGGACTTATCTCCTACTTTAAAAAAAGAAAAAAACTTAAATGAATTTTAATAGAGAAAATGAAGACACATTGTGCAAATGTCCACTCTCAGAGATAACTCTGTTTGGGCAAAAGAGGGTGTTTCTCACTTTGAGAGGGAAAAATGAAACAGCTTGTTCACCAAAAGTAAAACTTTATATAAAAATTAATTAAAAAATTTAAATTAAATATGAAGTAGCTATCAAGGTAATGCAGGTAGGGATCAAAGGTGAAGGGTCACACATAATTAAAAGGAAATCCAAAAGGACCTCTGCGTACTGATCTCTCGTTAGCGTCCAAGGGGGTCTCTTGTCTGCAAACTCTCCTGCATTGGTCTTAGAGCCCTGTGGAGGATGCTCCTGTCTGTGATGATTGATCTACCCACAGGATGCTCCTGTCTGTGATGATTGATCTACTGGCCCTGGCAAAAAGAGGCAACTTATTCCATATGTTTGTTGAATGACAGTAAGCGCTGAGCCCTGGGTTTGACAGCTAAGAGGGCAAGATGTCCATTACAGCTGACAGTTGAGAAGATCACATGTAAATGGGGGGGAGGGAGGGCTTGCACAACACCAGAGCGGGTAGAACACACTGAATACACAAGGTTGTGAAAAAGCACAAAGAGCACTATGAGTGGATGACAACATGTTGCAGCAGATGGTTTCGGTAGTGAAGAGAAGTTGGTTTCCTGAAAGCTCACTTCAAGGCCCACGCTACACCCTACAACCAGTGTATCTGCTTGTACCCTTCACCCATTTTGCTACATTCCTCAAGTCATTAGAAGCGATGATCCACTCAACGTAACATTACTGTTTTAATCTAGTTTCCTAATCAATGACAGATTTTCCCTTATCTTTCTTCTTTTCTTCCCAGCCATCAGTAATAATATTAATAATAAAAACAAATACATATAAAGTGTTTACCATGTACTTTGATAGTGAGTGTGGTGGGGTAAAAAAACAATTGAAGAGAGGTGAACCTGTACCTTTAAAACATATACAGTGTTGTAAGGCAATGTTACTTCAATAAAATAATTTTTTTTTTAATTTTCATGGTCAAAAAAAAAAAAACACCATCCTGAGAATAATATTTATAGAAAACTACCTGAGTAGTTCCTGTTGTCCAAAATTAGCTTTCTGAATAATTGCCTAGTTTAGGTTCTTTATAGATCTGCTTTTGCGGAATTGAGTTTTGTCATCATGCTAGCAGACCATACTATTGTAAACTTCAGGAAATAGTGGAAGAAAATACATGATTGTTGTAACAATGACTCAGTGGAGGGTGTTGTCTATCGCAGGTAACCATTTTCCTCTTCATAAGGACACATCAGTATCTAGAAAATGCATTGCTTTTACCCTGTGGGGAAGGGTAAGCACTATGCTTCCCTCTTTGCCTTGGTTGTTAGGAAATGTAGACTTAAATAAACCCACGCAAGCTTAATAAATAAATAAACAAACAAATAAATAAATAAAGATAAAGTGTTTACCATGTAGGGGGCACTATTTCCACTAACACATGTCATAGTTTACATGCATCAATTTGTTCATGCTCACCACAACCCAGCGAGATAGGTGACATCATTACCCCCATTTTGCATTTAGGGAAACTAGGGTTCAACAACTTGCCCGAGTTCCATAACTGCTAAGCAGCAGAGTGGGGATTTGTCCCCAGCAGCCTCAGTCTGACTCTGAGTGTGTTTTAGAGCAGAGATTGTACTGCTCCTTCTGCTGTGAAGCTCCAGAACCAGACATGCCCCCTACCCCCCACCACCTCTCACCAATGTTCTCAATGCTCTGATGTGTTCTCATAGATTCAAGGCCACTCTTAGTCAAATGCTCCAAAATACACATCTGTGTTCACATATGTGTAGCCATGTTATTCCAGTTCCTTGTCATCCTTGCCCACTGCAGACTTCCACTCCACCCCGGATTTTTGCAACCACAGAATTAACCTTGGCTTCTTAGTTTTCTTCACCTTCCCTATCCTCCAATACCTTTGCCTCTCTTAGCCAAGCAGAAGCCAACGAGGTGCTAAAAGCACTTGTCCTCAGAAGAGTTAAGTCAACCTCTGCAAGGACTGAGGCTCCCTCCTCCTCCCTGGTGTATCTGCCCAGCCTGTTGGCCAGGAGCTTGGCTGGACTCAGAGTAACCCATGGTGGGCATCTCTAATGGGAGTTTGATGCCCATCATCTCATAGCTTCAATGTTATCTCTGTTGTCTCAGCCTCTGTATATCCAACTAGCTGCTGGGTTTTTTTATTTCCACAACAGGTGGTTGCTATGGTTTCAGACATCAGCCAGCCACATAAATCTGTATACTCTAGGTGGTTCCCCACCTAGATTCTTTGCTCCTGTAGAAACTAGTGAGTGTCTCATTGGTTTCCTCTTTCAGCTCCATAATCCTAGCAGAGAAAGCAGCCACAGGCCATTTGTACATCCTAAAACTATCTGTAGGACCTCCTTGCAGACACAGAGGGAGAACCTGCCCACCGTGGCAGGTAACCTGTGCCTTATCTTGCCCACTCATGCAAAGTTGATTCATTTCCACCAAGCTCATGAAATCCGTGTGTAACCTGAGGCAAGAGATCATTTAAAAAATTGTTTGTGATAAATGTTCATTTGAAATACAGTCAAGCTGACTCCAGAAAGCCTTCGACATCGTTATTTGATATCTTCTTGGTTTAGTTGGTAAAATGAACTCTTCGAGTGGGTAATTCATGATGTTGCAATAGAATATTGAATGAGGCATTAGGGTGAAATAGATCACCCTGTATTAAGTTTAAAAAGTAAATGACCAAAGGGTGTCATAAATATGACACCATGGCAAATTAATTATAAATGCAACCAGAAAGGTGTTTGCAGTAGTTACCTGGGGGTTAGAGATTATGGATGACTCGTGTCTTTTGTATTACTCTTTGTTATTCAAATTTTCTGCAACAACCATTATTACCTTTGTAATAAATTTTCAACACATACTTAAAGATAAAATTATGGCCAAAAGTAGAACATTACAAGTGGGTGGTTTCAGTGTAAGGAAACTAGAGTTTCTAGCATATTCTGATATTGTTTCACAGAGGAATTTTTGTGTTAGGCAGCTTCTTTAACATTCAGCTTTATTTAATCATCTGTTAAATAAGGATTTGAACTAATGCATCTGAGAAACTTTCTGAAGCTACTATCCTATAATCCAGTGTTTGGAAAACTGGAACTGTGATGGATGTTAGATCCACAGAGTGATAGAGACTTGGAGTCAATCAAAATTCACTGTACAAATGTTTGGTACCTGGGAGAAGGGGACAGATGGAGAGAGGTAATTGGGGGGGATGACCAGAGTGAGAGATGAGGGGTTCATTAATAAAATGAGACCTTTGAACCAGATGTCCTCACCATCCTCTGTCCTCCAGATCTGACAGTCTGTGACTCTGGGAGTCAGACTATGACTCAAAAATAGCTGTCAGCTATTTTTATTGTTTTCCCAATTGCTGTTATGATGGCTTATATACATGCATGAATGAGCAAGACAAGCCCAGGCTCCCAAAGCCATGTCATTAACGAATTCATGTTTGAAGAACCCGTTTCTGGCCTTCTTGAATTAAACAGGGTAAAGACAGACACAAGCACATATCTGATCTGGAGAACTGCCTTTCCTCCGTGAAGATTACTGACTTCAGAGGCTCTGCGTTCCACAACCTGAAGGTACCTTGTGAATTGTTTACTAGTGACGTGGCTTCTTTTTCTGTCTTAGTTTTTGTTTTAAATTGTCAGGTTACTGCCATGTTTGGAATAGCAGCAAGACTCAGGAATGGAAACTGAGGTCTGCTCTCTCATGTACACTGAAATCTTGGGAAATTCATTTTCTCGTTAATCAGGTTGTGATCTGAGAGGGCTTTGTCAATCAGAAAACCCCATGTAAATGTTAAGCCGTTGTCAATACTTCCCTCTGGACCTCAATTCCATCATTTGAAAAACAAGCCATTTTGCTGAGACCATCTCTAAAGGTGTCCTTAAGCTTGAAGAGTCTTCTGATTCCTCGGTAATTAATTTTAAACACACTTTGCCAGTGAACTGCTATTAATCTCCACAGTTTTGAGTTTGGGGGTTCTTGTGGGTTTTCCCCCAACACTCTGAAAAGGACTCATAAAATCCTGGCAGATAATTCAGAACAATATCAATTTGAATTCTTTTTCATTTTAACTAAAACTACCATATGTTGTACATGCCATGCTTTACATGGAGAGGTGTTAGCATCCCATCGCATGACAAAATAAGCTGCTATTTGGGGAAGCTTTGAGGAGCAAGCACCAAGAGGGACGCCCAAGATCAGCAGAGGGAAATCACGATTTGGGGGGTTGCTTGTTCCTGCTGTTTGACTGCAAGTCAAAGCAGATGGAAATGTTGGGTTCTTATTCTCTCATATAAAGGATAAGACCTGGAATGAAGTCATGGAAACACACCAGAAACTTCCTACGGATCAGCTAGACCTGAGAAAGCAGCAAGAGGCCATGTGGGAGCTCTTCACCAGTGAATGCACCTACTTCTTGGACCATTTGCTGGTTCTTAAAATGGTAACACTGGATTTCTTTTAGAGTAGATGGGGAACTTTGATTTGGTGACTTGAGGACTTGTTTTCCTCTTCTGTGCTGGAAAAAAAGAAAGGTGGGCAGGTCGACCCTTCTTTGAGGAAATCATAGAAGCATTGGCTTTCTTGTTTATTTTTGTTGAGCTATTATTTGTGTGTTCATCCTGAAACACAGTCTCTCAGGATTGAGGGAGATCCTCTCGTTATAACCATCCAGCTCCACCTCTGCTGTCTGAATCTCTTCTGCCTTCCTGTGCTCACATCCTCCTCAAACCAGGAAGCTCACAACTACCCGCAAGGCAGCCCATTCCATTTAGTCAGATGCCTCTTCAGAGCTCTTGTTCCCTCACAAACCATACAAGAGAGTGTTTTTCATCAACCTAGCGGGCCACCAGTAAGTGGACAGGTGATCGTCCACTTAGAGCATAGTGGAGTTGGATTACCAGGTGATATCTGCCATGCAAATGGTGCCTCTAAGGTTGTCCAACCTCAGTCATGACCTGGTGAGGCCCTGAGGAGAGAATTCTTTAGTGAAGACCTATAGGGCAAGGGATGAGAGGAGCACAACCTCTTTCCAAGATCACAGGGAGGAACGACCCACCGCTGGTGTGCATAAGCACTTTGGCACCCTGGCTAGCTCTCACACAGGGAAAAGCACTCTGACAGGAGCTGGAAGTTCAAGAGGTCACCTCTGATTTGCCATGTGACCTTAGGAAAGTCTAGCCTTCCATTTTATAAAGTCAGTGGCGGGTAGATTTTTGTAAAGCAGTAAGTACTTTAGTCTTTACGGTCCTTGCAGTTTTCATGGCCACCACTCAGCTCTCCCATCACAGGGCAAACGATACAAAGGCATCTGAGTGGCTCGGCTACAGTTAACCATTCTTAACAAACTGAGTGGCAAGCCTGATTTATTCTGCAGACTATCTGACAATCCTTCTACTAAGAATTGTCCCGATGACCATAACATTTGATCACCAAGACAATCAGGTTAGGTTTCTAAGTGCTAAACAGATCACTTATTATTTTCTGTAATGTTTTTATGAAATGCCACAGTGTGTGTCAAAACTTAAACCACAAAACACTCAGAACACTGCAACTTAGACTGTGAAGACAGAGAAAAGTAGTTTTAGTAGTTTCAAATCTTATTAGTCTATGCAACTATAAAGTTGGGAGAACTGCAGGTGAGAGGAAACTCAAGACTGATTTGATCAAAAAGGATCAAATTTCTTATTTTTTTTTTTTTTTGAGACTAGATTTCACTATTTTTGCCTGTGGAACTGCAGGCTCACGTTGCCTGGGATACCATGGACTCAAGCAATCCCCAGCCTCAGTTTCCCAGAAGCTGGGATTACAGGTGTGCCCCACCACGCCCAGCTATTTTTTTGGAACTAGGTCTTGCTATGTGCCCCCGGCGGGACTCGAACTATGATCCCTGGCCCCAGTCGCAGTTTCCTAGGCTGCTGCTTACAGGCATGTGCCACCATGCCCAGCCCTAGGATCAAATTTCTTTCTATCTCTCATTCTTGATTTCCTAATCATGAGTTTTCTCTTAGCTGCCTTCTGTTATAGCCACAAAATGGCTGCTCTCCATGAAGAGAGAGAGAGAGAGATCTTATTGAGTTTTCATAGTGTCAATCTTGTATTTCATTCTGATTGAACTGAATCACCAAATCCATTCCTTAACTTACTATCTGATAAGGAAGAAATGTATTCATTGGCTTAAGACTGTCAAAACCCCCCCTGGAAATAAAGTGAGTTTTTCCAATACATTAAGCTTGAAGAAGAATAAATGCTGAGGTGAAAGCAGGATGATGTCAGGGAACGGGCACATGGAAGTTGCATGGGAAAAATAAACATTTAGATCAGAGCACTGATGGTACTACCATCCCTGACCTAAAAAATAGCACAGAACTTTCTGTCCCACTGTAAACTGCGTAAGATTCAAACTACCATTTTCTGTTTTGAAAAAGACCAGTTTGAATTTCTTTTCTCATGTTACCGTTAGAGAATCTATGAAATTCTCCCTATACAATCAATACGAATATTCCTAGAAATTTGAATAGGAATTTTGTGACTCATGTAATAAAATA
>PVHY01010746.1:0-18856 GCA_004024945.1 Uropsilus gracilis
GGGGGGGGGGGGGGTTAGACAGAGAATCTAAAGTTCTGTGATTGAGAGCAAGACGAATTCACATGTGGTACTGTTTATCTAGATGCTTTCTACCACCAAGCTGGACACAACCACACTCCTTGTCATGCAGCTTGGTGGTTCCTAAGGCAGTTCGCCTGTTCTGCCTGAAGCTCACGGTATTCTCTCAATATCTCGTCTATTATTCATAACCCCATGCCGTTTTTAGCCTGTACTATTTCAAGCAATGTAAGTTTTGCTTAACTAGCATGAAAAACTGTCTTTTATCAATAAACTGTACTATCCTTATAAAGTTACTAAGCTAATCTTTCTCAATTTATGACATACACCATGGTAACAGATGTCAGCTAGACTTAGTGTGATCATTCTGCAAAATATACAAATGTTGTTTTTTCTGAAACTCGTGTGTCCTATATCAATTACATCACAAAAATTTTAAGTGTTATATTAGTGAGCAAAAAATCAACATGACCAAGTTTTCTGTCAAATAAACATGAGAGTAGAATCCAGGGGGGGAAAAATGACTTGTAGCTTTCTTAAATTTCAGTGTAAAATTATATTTAAAAATTTACTCATCATTTAAAAATGAAAAATTTGATGAATTTGAGATAACATGGATGAACCTAAAAGGAATAATATTAGTAGAAACAAGTCAGAAAGAAAAAGACAAAAACCAAATGGTTTCACTAATACATGGAATATAGGAAAAACATACAAAGGTGAGGAGGAAAAGTTAAAACAAGCTAACAACCAAACCAAACCAAACTAAAGTACACAACTGGGAGTATGAGTGGGAGTGGTCAGGGAGGGTAGTAGGTGAACTCCAGGGAATACAAAGATGTGAAATATATAAAGAAATTATTTTTTAAAAATCATGGGTTCTTAATTTTAATGTAGTTCATTCACTAATCATTGTTATCCTAATTCTTATTTTGCCTTAATAAACTACTCCCTACATCCAAAAAATAAATAAAGTAAAAAATTAGTCAAATAATTAGCTAAAGAATAAGATAAGTTAGCAATTCCATGACTAAATATGGCTGTTGAATTACAAAAGTCATTGATTTTCTCAAAATCATTTCTACTTGAGAAATACAAATAGAGTTTCTCAGATATTAGAATACTTCAGTGGCATTGTTTTGGCTGTTTGGGGAAAGTTCAGAGTACAGGAAGGAAGTATAGGGTACAGGGAAGAAGTGAGTGAGAGACAAGTAAGCCAAATAAACATTCATGTCATCTGAGGAAAGAAATGCAGTTGTTTTCACTGATTTTTATATTGATGAAGTATATTGATGAATTTAGAGACTACAGAATGGTTTTATTTTGCAGTTAGTTTATTAATAAGTATATTGGTTGTATCTTGGTTATATTCATGAACGCTGAGGTTAAGGGTAGAGGGGGAAGGGCAGGAGAACGGCAATCCATAGTCTGGTCAAAATGTTCTACCTTAGTCATTAAACCAAAAGGCGGCAATCAACTGAATGATGAACCAGCCTCTTCCTCATCATCGCTCACTCTTTCTGACCTGCTGGTTGCTAAGCACATTGAAATACAGTCTAAAATACTCGACAATGTAACAGTCTTTATCACAAACTTTTAATTCATGTTCATTCTGTCAACAGTCATCAGAATAATGGAAGCATCTTCATTTTATTCATGTTATGCAACATTGTCATGTCAGAGAATAACAGACGCTCCACAACACAAACCCCTAAGGTCCTAGTGAAAGTGTACAGAGCCTCAGGAACCAACATTCCTCAAGGACAATGTTCAAAATGCCATCCTAGAAAAGTTACCAAAAAGAAATTTTCATTCATACCCTGTAGACAACTTTGCAAATCACAATTTAAATTCTGATGGTGATTTCATTGTGAAAACATGTACAGATTCCTGCAGAGAACTGAAAGGAGAGGTGAATATGCTCACATCACAGAGGAGTTTGTTGAGCTCACATCTTCAGCTAAAAGAGAACTGGAGGCCAACATAACAGTATCACCGTATCTTTACTTCTAAGAACATTTCATCATTTAAGAAGCAGTCAAAGAGAGCAACAACAAAATGCCAAGAAGCCAAATGCTACCAAGCTAATTCTTAACATTTTGTTTGGAAATTTTGTGGCTCTACATAGTGGTTTATCTTTCTCTGACATAACAAGTAAACATTAACAAAGTAAACCTGTATCCTAAGAAAGGTAGTGGAGTGACGGTGGTCACTTCTGGGGCCTCACCTGACAGAACGGTCATCGCTGCCTGTGACAGCCAGTGGCTTCTTGGGGTGCAGCGCCAAAGCCCAGAGCTCCCCCTCACAGTGGCCCTGCAGGATCAACATTGGTTTGTCTCGTTCTCGCACAATCACTTCAAATATCTCGCTGTCCTGGGTCCCTGCCAGAAGGCGGTCTGCTTTCCAACACACACTCCTGATAGAGAGGCCTGACAAAAATCAATCAGCAGAATAAAAGCAAATCTCACCATTCACAAATGAAAGCACTAAATTAAATATCCTTACATAACAGCAGCATCTAATAAAACACATCTTAAAGCTTCCTGGAGGTGGAGAAACAATTTCACACATCATTCTATATCATTTTATCTTTTCCTTATATATGTTGGTCATTTTCCCCATCCTTTGTGATCTATTTCTGTAAGAGATCATATCCTGTATGATTTATGATTAACTATGTTTTTACAAGATATATTTTAATGACTACATCTTAAAATGAATATAAGAAACTATGAAAATCTAAGCAGCTTTGAAATCATTTCCTTTTGATTTGCTATAAAATTATTTCAACCTTCAGAATGCTAGCACTGTATTAAAATTATATGTGGCTGACAATGAAAAAGAGTTAGCACATTAAGCAAGTTTAACATGTAACCAGTCAGAACTTAGACTCATTTTGTGGGATAAACAGATGTACTATGTCCCGGAAATATGCAAATGTAACTCTAATTTCAATCTCAAAATATCATTAAACACTTGTCAGTGACAATGTTACTCCTCACTGACTTAACAATTCATGGAATTATTTCTAAAAGCATAGCACTCCTTTTACTCCACGCAGGTCTTCACTTTGCCTAAGTTTTGACTTGCTATCTGTTCTGTTCCTTACAGGGCTCATTTAGATAAAATGTAGTGAATTTTATGATGTCTGAATTAGAAATACAGAAGCAATTTCACTTCCATAAGTACTCTGAACAAGGTCAGGATGTGATAAGCTTTGAAGTCTGAGTATTCTCTCCCCAATGGCAGCCATGATGTCTGAACTTTAATCCTTCTGTAAACCTGACTAACAACACATGGGAGGGCAAATGCCTTCCTCTCTGCGTGCCAGCTTCTCAGTGGAGACCACGTAATTTATTACTCAAATCGCTGCTTCTATGAAAGTAAAAGCAGCTCTAAAAGTAAATTTACATATTTCTGAAATTTTATTAAGCAAGTAGTTTTACTACTTGCAAACTCAAACTGTATTTTACAACAAAACTCTAGGAGAGAGAGAGAGAGAGAGAGAGAGAGAGAGAGAGAGAGAGCGAGAGCACACAAAGGATTTTTAGGATCACAAAATGATTGTTATTCTTGTTATTATACCTGTGCCCAAACCCACAAAAAGCACAATTCCAAGAGCAAGCCCAAATGTGAACTGTAGATTTGGGTAGCTGTGGGGTGTTTGTGTAGGTTTAGCTACTGTAACAACTGGGCAGCTATGGTAAGGGAATACTGGTAGTCACGAAGGCTGTATATAAATGGGAGAAGGGATAGATGAGAGGGAGCACGGGTGTATGAGAAATCTCTGTAGCTTCCACACAATTTTGCTATAAACATAAAACTTCTCTAAAAGAATGAAGTACGTTTTTAAAAAGCCAGGACAAATACTAAGCCAAATGGGATACTGGGATAAGAGAGGGATTAATTGAGGATACATGGACACGCTAACTGCACTTTCCATCTTCATCAATTCACTATGCTCTTGAAAGAATCAAGTGAGATAAAGTACTTACCAAAAAAGAAGTATTGTTTTAGTTACAAGGCTATTTTCACATGAGATTAATGTTCATTACTCTTTGCTCTGAAATCATTATTATGTGTTTTGAAATGGAAGGAGAGCATAAAAGCAGATCATTCCTGCTGTGAGTAGTAAGTAGGGATACCTTGGCAACAGCTAGTTCAGGGTCAGTCACTGAAAATTCTCCAACTGCAAACATCATAAAAAGCTTTCAAGGTTGGAACTAAAAGATGTGTGATGAATGCAGGCAGGATAAGGTAACAATCTGATAGGGCAGGGAGCAGAGCTGTGTAGGAAACTGTCTTGTAGGGGGACAACCTTTTAACCTGTGTCTTTTTATTGTCCTTACCTCTCATTTTTTTCTCAGTGTTTTACCATTCATTAATTAGTATATTCCTGTTTTCTTTGGGGGAGAAGGATAAATAAATGGTCCCCCAAGTAGGTCTTGCATTAGCTACAATTTTCTTATAGAAAATCATTATAGTATTTGATTATTTACAAATATAAAGAGGTATCTAGATTATATTTCAATATTGGTAAATGCAAAAAAATACTTGTTTATTGTATTTATTATTCACTTCACCTCACTAATATCTCTGAAGTATTTTCTCGATTTTGGCTGAGAATACAGTACTATATTCTTAGGACTTGGCATAATGATACACATAAAGGCAATAAGTACTGTTGAATAAGTGAAACATCAAAGTTACAAACATATAAGTCCCTGGAGATATCAATAAACAAAAAATACACCATCTCCATCCTCAATGAGAATACCCGAACAAAGAACACATTCATTTGCTTATTCAAAAAAATATTGCGTACACACTATGTGCCCAAGACTGAAATATGAACAGTGAACAAGCAAGACTGACATCATAATGGAGCTTACAGTCAAAGCTAGGCATTTCTAAGTAAGTAACTACATACCAAAATCCAACTAGAAGTGTATGTATGAAATTGTGACTCAAGATGATGATGTAGGAGAATCCTGAACTCAACTCTTCCCACAGACACATTGAATCTACAACTGCATACAGAAAGAAATTTTTTAAAAAATAGAATGACTCCTACACACAGGGAAAACAAGAGAAAAAAGAATCGTAAAAGGTAGGAGAGACTGCAACACAATCTTACTATAAATCCCACACCTCAAGTGCAACTCAACTGAGAGAATTCAATTCTGAGATTCAACCTGAAGTGAAGGATTTAAATCACTAATCTGCTACCTCAATTCAGAAACATCTATACTAATAAATAAGGAAAACCACAAATAAACTTTACTTCTCAAGCAACTAGAAAAAGTATAATTAAATTGAAAATTAGAAGGAAGGAAATAATAAAGATCAGAGAAGAAAGAGACAACAGAAAAAAATGAGACAAAAATCTACTCTTGAGGATATAAACAAAGTTGAAAAATTATTAATTATACTCTAAGAAAGAAAAGAAACTACTTGAAACTATTTACTTGAAAATAAAAGCAGAGATGTTATAGTAGATATCACAAAATATAAAACTTCATACAAACAATTACATTTCCACAAATTGAACAACCTAAAATTAATAAATTTCTAGAAACATATGACTCACCAAGACTGAATCATGAAAAAATAGAAAATATGAACAGAGAAAAGATTGTGATTGTGAGAAAAGAAATTGAATCAATAACCAAAAGCCTATTATTGAAGAAAAGTCCAGTACCAGATAACCTCAGAAGTGAATGAATAGAATAGAAAATAATATACCTTGCCAGAATCTTTCAATAAGCAGAAGAGACTATTGCCACTCATTTTATAAAGCCAGCATTACACTGACACCAAAACCAGACAAGGACATCAGAAGAAAATTATAAATATGTCTACTGAACTTAGCTGCAAAAATTCTTAGAAAAATATTAGTAAAATGAATTCAACAATACGGTAAAAGGATCACAGACCATAATCAAGTGTCATTAAGTCCAGGGAAGCAAGGATGGTTTGATATTTAAAAAAATTAATGTTATACCATGTTAATAAGATGAAGTATAAAAACCCTATGATCATCTCAATAAATGCAGAAAAAGCACTTGAAAATTTCAAAATCTTTTCTTGATAAAATCTTTTACCCAAGTAGGTATAGAGAGAATGTGTTTCTGTACAATAAAGGGCCATAAATGATAAGCCCATAGCTCACAGTATAGCCAGTGGTAAAAAGGAAAAGATTCCTCTAATATCAGGAAAAAAGACAAGGAAATCTACTCTTTTCACTTTTATTAGACTGGAAGTCCTGGTCAGATCAAGAAAAAGAAATAAAAATATCCAACTGGACTGGGAGAAATAAAACTCTCTCTAACTATTCAGATTATTCTCTGTCTCCCTCCCTCTGTCTTCCTCTCTCTCTCTCTATATATATATAGACACATACATACATATATGTGTGTATATACATATACACATATATATACATAGTCACACACATATACACATACGTATACATACCTTAACAACTCCATTTAAAGCTGTTAGAAATAATGAATTAAGTTGTAGGACACAAAATCAATTTAACAATTACTTGCATTTCTACACACTAGTAACTTCCCCAAGTGAGAAATTAAGAAAACAATCTTGTTTATAACTGCATTAAAAATAACATAACTTTAACAAAAACAAAGTGAAAACACAGGCAGAAATGTTTAAAAGATATTTCTCCAAAGAGTAAATACAAATGGCCAACAAGCATATGAAAAATGTTCAACATCAATTATAATCAGAGAAATGCAAATCAAACCACAATGAGATACTACCTCATACTGTTAAGAATGGCCCACATGAAAAACAAACAAAAAACTAGAAAACAAACAAACAAAAAAAACCCAAAATCCAAAAAAGGGCAACAACAAGTGCTGGTGTGGATGTAGAAAAAAGGAACACTTTTACACTGGTGGTGGGAATGCAAACTGGTCCAGCAACTATGGAAAGCTGTGTGAAGGATCCTTAAACTACTGAAAATGGAACTATCATTCAATCCAGCAATTCCACTTCTGGGAATATACCTAAAGGACACCAAAACACTAACTGAAATGGACACCTGTACTCAGCTGTTTACTGCAGCACTGTTTACAATAGCTAGAATATGGAAACAACCCAAATGCCCCAAAACAGATGAATGGATCAGAAAGTTGTGGTATAGTTATATAATGCGATATTATTCAGCAATCAAAAAAAGACAAACAATGCATTTGTGGCAACATGGATGACCTAAATGGAATCATGCTAGTAGAAATAAGTCAGAAAGAAAAAGACAAAAACCAGATGGTCTTACTTATAGGTGGGATATAGGAAACACATATTAAAGGTCAAGAAAATGTTAAAACTAACAAACTGATATCACAAGCAAAGCATCCAGCTATAGAGGGTGAAGGAGAGAGGGAGAAATCAGGGAAAGGATGAGCACAAAAGATCATGCGTGATATTATGATGGTGGGAGGACCCTGAAGAATACAATGATATTAAAACATATATAAACAACAAAATAAATAACATAACTTGCAATAAATTTAATTAAGGAAGTGAAATACATGCATACTAAAAAGTATAGGCAACTCATGAAGAAACTGAAGGTACAAATAAATAGAAAGTCTGTGCTCAGAGATTGGAAGAATTGATACTGTTAAAATACCCACACTACCCAAAGCAATCTACAGATTCAATTGCTGCAAAATTTCAATGGCATTTTTCACAGTAATAAACAATCCTATAAATATTATGAAATTATAGAAAGCCCCAAATAGCCAAAGCAATCTTCATAAAATAGAAGAAAGTGGAAGCTTTATTGTCCCTAATTTCCAATTATCTTACAAAGTGATAGAAATTGAAACAGTATTGATTTATTGGCATAATGAGACACCATAGATAAGTAAAATAGAGTTCAGAAATAAACCAACACATATATGTAAACCAATTTATGGCAAAGAATACACAATGGGGACAGGAGAGTCTCTTTGATAAATGATGCTTGGATAACAGGCAAACTATGCAAAATGAACTGGACCATTATATTATACTGCACATAAATAATAACTCAAATTGAATTAAAGACTATAAGAAATACAATCATAAAATTCCTTGAAGAATACTTGAGTGGTTAGCTTCTTGATATTGCTCTTGGCAAGGACTTTTGGATTTGACACCAAAAGCAAAGGCAACAGAAGCAAAACTAAACAAATGGAACATCAAACCAGCAATCTGCTACAGGGCAAAGGAAGCCATCAACAAAATGAAAAGGCAATCTAGTGAATAGAAAAATACACTTGCAAATCATGCATCTGATAAGAGGTTAATTTTCAAAGTACATACAGAATTCCTATTACTCAACAGGGGAAAAAGAAGCAAAAATGAACAGAGGATTTGTATAGACATTTTCCCAAAGACAAGCAGATGGCCAATAGGTACATGGAAAGGTACTCAATATCACTAGCCATGAAGGAAATGCAAATCAAAACCACAATGGGATATCACCTCATACCTGTTAGGATGGTATCAAAATCAAGAGACAACAATTGTTGGAGAGGACATGGAGGGAACCACTGGGCACTAATGGTGTGAATGTAAATTGAATGGGAAAAGTATGGAGGTTTCTCGAAAAGTTAAAAGGAAACAAAAACACTAACTAGAAAATCTGAACACCATGCCTTTTCCAGCATTATTTACAACAACCAAGATATGGTAACAGGCTGTTCATAATTGGATGAAAGGATAAAGAAAATATGTACACACATGCCATGGAACCCCCTTCTACTTGGAACAACATGGTGAACCCTGAGAGATTGATGCTAAGTAAAATAAGTCAGACAAAGACAAATATTGTAATGATCTCACAAGAATTCTAAGAAAAAAAGATGCAGAGTACAAACTGATAGTTATCAAAGATAGAAGGTGCAAAATCGGTCAAGACAGCCAATATAAGTTCCAGCTATAAAATACTATTTCCCAGGATGTGATGTATAGCATAGTGACTAAAGCTAATAATACTGCACTGCATATTTGGAAGTTACTGAGAGTAGATCTTAAAAGTTCTTATCACAAGAAAACAAAATTTATAACCACATATGGTGATGGATGTTAACTAGACTTAACATTAAGTTTTTACACTTGTTGATCATTTTGCAACATACACATATATGGAACCATTGCTATGCATCAGAAATGTATGTTATATGCCAATTATACATCTATAAAAATGGTGTGTGCACATAACCATATATATATTATATAGTGCATCTCAGCAAAGTACCATATATTTTAACTGCTACTGAACTATTCAAGTCACACCACCGCACAATTCCATGGACTGTGGTGATGACCCTGCCCCTTCCCCAGTGAGCACAAGGGTGCTGAGGTTCCATGGCCTTCAACAGTGCTGCCAGTACCACAAGGCTAAGTACCTTGAAAACAGAAACTTCTCCCTAAGGCCCTACGCTGTATTTGGTCCAGTGTGAAAAGATCTATTTCTCCTCACCATCCCCATTATATTCTACATTCTCGTTTTGGGGAACAAATTCAGAAAGGTAAAAGCATATTACAGTGACTACGATTCAGAACTGACAAATGGTAGTAGCATTTTGAAAATATTTGCTTTGTTTTTTTAAAGATGTTTCAGAATGAAGAACCCCTTCAAGTTAACCATGACTGAGAAGCTGGTGATGTCACACACACCAAGCCAGGTTCTCAAAAGTGGTCTGAGGTGTTCTTGGAGTCTCAGGACCTGGCCAGGAGAAGGCTGGGGAAAGCTTCAGAACCGAGTGAGAAGCAGGAGTGGGAACTCCTGCTGTTCCCTCTGCACCTTCCCATCAGTGAGGTGAGGTTTGAGAGTTTTCACTAGAAAATAGGTTCCAATGAGCAAATCAACACAAACGAGAGCGATTTACACATGGCAAACACAATGAAGTCAAACTGATGGATATTTCCCCTAAAAATGTGAGGAAGAGAGGGGGAAAGGAGTCACATTGTCATCATTTGCAACAAAAACTTAAAAGATCTGTACATTTCTTCTCTCAGAGACCAACTCTGGCTCTGTATAAACTCAGCTCTTTAAACAGATAAATTGCTTGAAGTCAACCCTTGGGGTCTATCACGGATCTAAGATCGCATATTGGGACACTTCTACCTCCATGAAAACCTTTTAAATAGGAATTGCTTTCTGAAGACACAGCAGGAAGTAGAGAACTGCATTTGCATTTTCCAATAACATCCTATTTTCATCATTTATAAACCTAACCAATGTTCTACATGCAAAAGCAGTGAAAAGAAGAGATTTCTTCTAGGCACATTCCAGAGAGACCAGGGTGAGTGGCAGATCCTGTCAAGGTTCTGACAGTATTTCCCTTCTCCTGTCTATCCCATCTTAGCTTTGACTTCTCTGCTGCAAGTACAGAGAACAGTAATATAATCATGGTTTCTCAGCTGTGCTGGCTGAGGCAGCTTCCTATCTTCAGAAATGCCTTTGCTTCTTTATCTTCTGCTTTGGGTGTTAAAAAGAAACGTAAGGTGGATGTTTCATTTCCATAGCTAACATGTAAGCTTTTACTATTTCTTGTCCTTTTGGTTGATTCATCTATATTACACATATAAGTAAGGACATCAGTATTTATCTTTTTCCTTCCGGCTAATTTCTTTCCAACTCCATCCATGTTGTTATGAATGGCATGAGTTTGTCTTTTTCGATCACTGAATAATATTCATTGTATAAATAAACCACAACTTCTTGAATCATTTGGGAGATGAATCGGGGGAGAGAGAAACACCAGGGAAAATGGTGAAGGGTCATTGGTGATATGATCGTGGAAGAAGTATGTAAATATTAACTAATTTTAAAAAAGAATGTAAATATTAACTAATTTTAAAAAAGAAATGTAAGGTATTCTTTGAAAGGTGATTAGAAAACCATCACCAGTGATGAAACAAGGTGCAGGAAAAAAAAACGCCCTAACTTTTTAAAAACCAGAGACGTGTCCTTTTTCATGGGAAAAACATATGTTTTGG
Organism: Uropsilus gracilis; assembly: GCA_004024945.1. Lineage (NCBI taxonomy): Eukaryota > Metazoa > Chordata > Mammalia > Eulipotyphla > Talpidae > Uropsilus > Uropsilus gracilis. The sequence goes on from PVHY01010746.1 coordinate 11,038, forward strand.
AAACTTTCGATGGTATGAACTGAAGGCATTTCCTGTATTGACGAAGGATTCATATTTTGTACACTGACCTTTTGGCCCGCTGCTATAAGAAATGTGGGACATTGGCCTGTTGTTGGTCCAAACAGCCAGCAGGTGGAAGTATAGAGCAACCACCCACTTAAACTTAAAACTCCTTCAAGGCTAAACACTAAGAGCCCTCTCCCAGGGCTTTAGACTCAGACCAGAGGATTGGAAACAGCTTCCTTCTTGAGCTCTCTGCTGGAGACCTGCAGTCTGGACATGGGACGATTCAGTCCATGAATGTTATGAATATCAACCCAGAGGTTCATGATTTACTTTCCACTAGTTCACTGAAGGATTAAATAGACACTGTATTTATGTTGAAGACCCACTCCTTCCCAGCTTGTCATGGCAAGCTATGTAATTTTTCCAATTTTCGGTTTCTCTATATGTAATATGAAGAGCATATTAGTACTCAAACTTCATAGCATTAAGATGAGGATTCAAAGCAATAAATACTATATTCAATGACTGCCACTTAGGAAATTTGTCGTCCATAAGTTCTTTTCAACCAGCAGGTCTTTATGCTCTACTGGAGTCTTCTGATTGAAGTCACATCTCAGCAGAGAACAACCTGCTGTCGGATTCTGGCTCCAGGGAGGGCTAGCACCAGGGGTCATGGAAAAGCCGCCACCTGTGCCTCCCTTGTGTCATGACTGGGGTGCTTTCTGCTGCCCCTGGATGTTCTCTCATTGCAGACCCTCAGAAGGACAGCTATAGCCCATATACACACATAGAGAGAACAAATCACTTGGGGAATAAAAGGAATGTCTTCCCCACCATCTGATCGAGCAGGGAAGACTGGCAGTGGGATGGGGCTTAGTACTTAGTGTTTTTACATCTGGACCTTCAAATCTGATGTGGTGAAGGGTCAAGAGCAGTAAATAATTCCTAAGCCTGACAATTTGTCTATGGATGAAGTTTTAAAGAAAACGGATGCCTGGACACCATCAGAGATTCTTCCTAGCTGGTCTGAAACAGGGCTAGACAAAGCTACTTTTAAGTTCCCCAGGGTCGAGAAATACTCAAACTTTAGTGGGACTATTGAAAATCCAGGTTTCCTGGCTTCCTCCCCAGTGATTCTAAAGCCATCCTTCAGCTGTACTTTGGAAAACGGCTTTCATGGATGAGAAAACCAGGCCCTGATGAATGGAGGGTCAAAAAAAGGTACAACTTCGCAAAGTTAATTTTTAGTCAAAGGCAAAGTAATGGGTAAGTGGGTGGGAGGGAGCACCCCACACCTCCAGTCCACACACCTGCAAACACTCACAAGCACTTAGGAGGTTCCAAGCACAGCCACCAGTCCTATGCAGGGCCAGTAAAGATTTGTTGAGTAAATGAGAAAGCTTCAGTACAGAAAAGGCACAGTATTTGCTCAAAGGTCCAGAGTGATAGGGACAAAATAAAGGAGTTGGGGCAGCACAGGTCTTAAGCAGACACTCATCCCCATGAAGGTGTCCCCCTCTTCTGTGGGTAGGTACCCAGAATGTGGTGCAAAGGTTGGATAAGACAGGTGATGGCCACCTCCTGTAACCTAACGTCACTGAAGATGCACTACCATGGAGTGCCTCAGGAAGAGATGCAAAAGGTATAAACAAACAAACAGAGGGAGAAGGTGAGGAAGTGTGGCAAGAATAGCAGGGCCTTGGCTTCCCTGAAGAAGGTGCTGAGGCTAGCAGGGAAGTCTGGAGATGGGCCAAGGGGTTCTGGTCTTGCCTCAGCTCTGGCCCTGATGCCCTCTGGTAATGTGAAAGGAAGTGTTTGGGAACCTGAGAGAAACATGAAGGAGGAAAGACAGGCGCCTCTCCAGGGATTCATGAGCACAGGTAGCAGGAGAACAGACTGGCCTTGTGCTTTGGTGACCTGACTGAAAATGTGAGATCCTGTGTTTAAAAACGAGAATTTCAAGTTGATGACACAAAGCACTAGCTCCAGGGTACAGAGCCTCATGCAACCACAGGTCTCATCCCCTCAAACCTGCTGGGTTGTCTGAGGACTTAAAATGGGGTGGTGTGCAAAGTGCCAGCACAGAACCTTCCCCTCTGCTCCATCTCCCAGAGTGCACTGCTACTAGGAGCAAGAGAGTTGCATGCTCTCCAGTTTGGGAACTGGGTCTAAACTGAGGCTCAGGTCGGCTCCAGCACATGGCACCCCCAGTGTGCTGTTCCTGTTTCCAGGGTCTCTGCCTAAAATTTCCAGCAGAATTCACAGTGAAATTAATTCTGAACAAAATCTCTGGCTATTCCAAACTTCACTTCACAGTATCCAAGTATCCAAGATCCACAGGCACGCCAAAGGGTCCCCACAGGCTGACAGAAACTCAGAAGATAGAAGCTTTCCAACAAACCCCAGGGGAGAAGTATCCAAGCTGCCTCTGATAGAAAGTCGGCTGCACAGAGTGTTTACAGGGGAATTACTACCAGGATGAGCCAGATAATCAGTCCCTGCTTGTTGACACTGCATTCCACACAGACTCTGAACAAACACTCCCACCCAGGCACCCCCCACACCAGCCCCAGATCCTGCATGTGACCTTTGAGGCACCTCAGCTTTCTCAACACAACAGTGAGATTCGAGGCATGACCAGGACAGTGATGAGCAGAGTGGGAGACAGCAGAGGCCAGAGGTGGACAGGTGAGTGACGCCACCCAGGGGACCAGCAGAACAGAACATGCTTGTTTCCATTGTCAACAGGCTGCTGGAGAACTGATCTTTTGAATGCTCTGTGGCAACCACAGAACTGTCACCATCTAACACTCACGAGTCCTGTGTAAGACAACACTGGAAGACACCTCGCAGTGGCTTTGGCCTCTGCTGAAAAGCCAGCAGCACCCCCACAGCTGGGACCATCAAAAGTGTCTCCAGACACTATCAGAGGTTCTCCAGGGGACAGTCACCCCCAGCTGAGAACCACTAGACTGCATGATTCTCAGTGTTCTCTGACTTTTTTTTTTTTTTAAACTGGTAATCAGACGAGTGGGCAGTAGAGAGTAACCTGGGCTCCCAGCTCTCTGACCCTGTCCCATGCCTGCTCTTCCCCACTCCACAGCAGGGAGGGGCAGGTCTGACCTGACAGCCACCAACCCAAACTGGCTCTAGGATATTGTGCTGCTGGTTCTTGGGGGCCAAGCATAAACACCAGACTGAAGATAGGTAGTGCAGCCCCCCCCCACTACGACCTTGTCCCAGTGCTCCTCCACAAGTCTGTGCTCTTGCCACACAGTGTGCACACACTCTTCATTCATTCATCTGCAGGCTGTTTCTAGGACACCGACTCCAGGACGTATGCCTGCACAGGTTCTCAGCGTTTGGGAGGTGGTGGGGAAGGACCAGACTTCTGCCCTTGTAGAAACAGACAAATAAGCACAGCAAACAGGTTTGTGATAAGGTAAAGGCAGGTCTGAGAGAAGGAAGCCAGGAATGTCTGGCTTCTTCTCTGGAAGCACAGAAGGTTGCAATTCTGGTTAAGGGCATCAGGGCAGATGCACATGAGCAAAAGCTTGAAGGAGAGAGCAAAAGTCACACAGACTCCTTAAGAGAGAACTGCAAAGAGGGGTGCAGAGGCAAGAGCCAGGAGCATGCTGGGGGTTAGACAGGAGCCCAGCACAGAGGTCAGAGGAGAGGGAGGGTGTATGTATATGTGGGTGGGGGGAGGGAGAGGCCAGGGAGGCCTGGGACCATCCTAAGGACTTATTTTTTCTGAGGGTAATGGAGGCTCACTGCTGGGCTTTGAAGAAAAGGAGTGATGTGACCTGGCTCATGTAGATTTTTTAAGTAATCTTTCTAGCTGCTATTCTAAGAAGTCTGTGGAAGCAGAGACACAAGTTAAAAGCAACTGTAGTGATCTATGTGCAGGATGGTTGGGCCCACTGAGGACTGCAGAAAGGCCAGGAAAGGATATTGTGGATCCCAGGGACTTTAGTCTCTGCCTCTGCTTGACCTGGTGCAGGATCATCTCCAGATTCAGAGTTTATCAGAAACAAGAATAGTTTAATAATATGTGCTGGAAGTTAAAATAAACATACAAACGCACCTCCAATAAAATGCCTGAGGCATACTTTTGAGAACAGTCATAAACTTTATCTAGGCATGTATCTGACAATTACTAGGTGCTTAAATGCTTACTGAATGGATAAATGACTTAATTTCATATTACACAATGTGACTAATTGTAGCATTCCTTCAGACACAATCACTTAACATTAACTCAAAGTATTTTATGACATAGATGCAAGTCATTTAAGTTGCCTTGCTTTATGAATTATTTTTGGCTTTACTTGCCAGCACTATTAGTCATTTAAACTTCATTACTTTACCCAGATGATAAATTTGTTTAAAAAATGATCAGTCTCCAATGTTGGTGTAAGACATGAGTTACTCTTTCAATTTGTTCAATGCCAATAACCCTGAGCCTTTATCCAGAAGGTGAGCATTCCACATAGACTGTGTCTCACTCTCATAGGTTTGAAGATACCAGAGTTTGAGAATCACTGAAAAAATGTATAAGAATTCTACCACCATCTACCAATACACCAAAAATTCTTTGGGGATCAGGGGCTTTTGGAATTCACAGAATTTTGGAGGTTTAGATTCTTGTAATACATCCAGTGGGATGGAGGGCAGCAATTTGAAATAAAATATTCTTGCAGAGAAATGAACTTAGGCAACAAATACCTCAGGTCATGTTTTGCTGCCAAACTGGCTATTGAAAATATATTGAAAAACAGTTGAACTCTAATACCATATACAAAAAAATGACTCAAAAAATGTTAGATCAAAAACCTAACATAAGGCTGAAACTGTGAAGCATATACAAGAAATATAAAGAGAAAGCTTCATGATATTGACTAAAGAAAAGACTTTGTACAGGACACCAAAAGCATAGGTAAGAAGCAGAAATAAACTAGATTATATAAAAATTTTAAATTTTTATGTATCATAAGACACAACAGAGTAAGAAGGCAACTGATAGAATGGGAGAACATTTTGCAACTCTTATATCTGATAAGGGATTAATATCCAGAAGACATAAAGAACTCATAACACCACAACAAACAAACCCAGGTAACCATGGTTTTAAAGAGGGCAAAGTAAATGAAGAGAATTTTTTCTAAAGAATATATATGAATATTCAGTAAGCTTATGAAAATGCTCAACATCACTAACCACTAGGGGAAATGCAAATAAAAATCACAATGAAATAACACTCCACTCCTAGCAGAATGACTGCTAGTAAGATTGTAAAATAGCAGAATTACAAATAGAAAATCCTGGAAAACATTAACAGCGGAAATACTACACGATCAAATAATTTTATTTCTAGATATAAACCCAAAGGAATTTAAAGCAGGATCTCAAAAAGATATTTGTATGAAAACACTCATTCAAAAGGACACCTGTACTCAGATGTTTATTGAAGCACTATTTATAGGCTATAGAAACAACCCAAATGCCCCCAAACAGAAGAATGGGTCAGAAAGTTGTGGTATATGTGCACAATGGAATATTATTCATCAAAAAAGACAAACATGTCATTTGCAGCAACAAGGATGGAGCTAAGAAGGAATCCTGTTAGCAGAAATAAACCAGAAAGAAAAAGATAAATACTGGATGGTCTCACTTATATGAGGGATACAGAGAAAACAAAGAAACAAATGGACAAAAAAATTTAAAACTGTCAACAGAATTGAAGCATAGAGCAAGAGAGGGGGAGGAAGATGAAATTGGGGGAAGGGTGGGCACAAGAGATTAAGATGATTCACGGGTGACAAAGTGGTAGGAGAACCTCGGGGTACACAATGATCAAAGTATACATATATATGTACAATCAAATTTAAAAAAATAGATATTTGTATGCCCATGTTTACTGTAGCATAGCCAAAAGATGAAAGTAACCCAAATACCCATCAAAAGATGAATGAATGAAACAAAATGTTGTATTTATGATGGAATATATTCAGTCTTAAAAAGAAAGGAAATTTTAACACATAATCAACATGGATGAACCTTGGAGAGATGGGTGTTGGGAGAAACCAGGCATTCACAAAACTCCACTTAAAACAGTACTGTTTGGTGCCAGAACAGAGAACAGGGAGTTGTATCTAGGGTTTGAAGTTTCAGTTTGGGAAGATGAAAAATGTCCTGGAAAGACATTGATGATAAGTTGTGCATGAATGTGATTTACTTATTAATACCACCCATCTGTCCACTGAGAATGGTTTAAATGGTAAACTTTATTTTACTGCAATACAAAAATAGTTGGTGGCTCTCATAAAAACTTTTTTTTTTAGTATTCTGAATGTTTCAGTTTTCAGAATTGCAGATAAGAGATCTGGCTATAAATAAAGGATGGTGGTTTCATGTGTTAGTGAAAACTTACCTGAAGTCAACAAAAATTCGTAAACACAAAAACTGTAAAACTAAAGATTAAAAAAAAAACCCGCTAGTATTATGTTAACTATGGAATGGTTCTTCTGATGTATGAAAACTTTCTCTTTGACAAAGCATTGGGGAATAAGCCAGGGGACCTTGAGAATCAACTCTAGTCCTGCAGATTCTTGTTGATGCAAGAATGACCCATCTCTGGGTCATCAGCAATTTAAGCTACGATTCTGGTTTCACGGGAAGTCAAACGTCTCAATTCCCTCAAACTCAATGATAAAGATGTAAGAGAACTGTAAATACTGTTTTCCCATAATAAAGCTGATTTTTTTCAGTTTAATGTTCGTGTTAGTTCATCTAACATGTGCTTCCTCTCAATGTTAAAAAATTAATAAATATCAGAAGTTACATATGCATACAAATCTTATAAAAATTTGCATAAAGCAATTTGGAAACTGTCAGATTCATGCTGTAGATCTCCTGGCTATAGGAGAAACAACAGAAATCTGTAGGCAGTATACTAAGAAAGTGTGGTCTCTATAAATAGACTTGGAGTCCCAAATGCTAATAAATAGCAGTTTCTGAGTTTTAAATAATACATTAATCTAAGAAACACAGAATATTTGTACTATATTATGGGACCTAGGACATGATTAATTCTCTTGCTAAATTTATTTAGAAAGCTATTTGGATGTTTGAGTAAAATGAGAATACACTAATTTTCATGGAAATTAATCCAAAAATCATTGTTATACAAATGGTAAAAATATGGAAGAAGATTCATTAAAATCAAGATATCCCTGTAAGAAACAAAATATGCCTTCATGTCCAAATAAAGACCAACGAAGTTGAACCATGGTTTGGCTTACCTTGTTTCAGTTTTCAGAAACAGTTTTCACAAACAATTGTCCTTTCAAATGTACCTTGTTTCCATTTTTACAAAAATGAAGGAAAAGCCAAGACTTCTTCCAAGAGTGGGAAGGGTGACAGCAAGGACACTCCAGCATCTGTCTACTCTGCCTTCTTCCTCCCACTTCATCCTTTCCCTGTTTGTTTTCCTACCTTCCTTTTTATCCCACTCTCTCTGCAGTTGCTCAGAAGACCAAGGGAATGGTATTAGCTGACTAAAAGGGAAGCTGTACCCCAAAATGGTTCAATTACTTTAATGCTCTCCTGAAATCTAACACACTTTAATTTCTAGCTCTGTTCTTCCCTTCATGTCCCTTAGAGGGTGCCTCTGCCACAGGATGGCCCCAGGAGCTGGCTTAGGCATAACCACTCAGGATCCATTCTGAGAATCTCTGTTCTGTCAGCAGCTTCTCAACTCAATAACCTCTGCTTTGTGTAATGATGGGGCTGACTGGGGTCTAAGAACGTG
>PVHY01010746.1:18956-50733 GCA_004024945.1 Uropsilus gracilis
TATATATATATATATATATATATATATATATATATATATATATATATATATATATCTCCTTGTTTTTCCACTGAGGACTGAAATAAAGTTTGGCATTTCTTTGGAAGTTTGACAGTATATAGTGGGTTTCAGCAACAGTGTTGCCAAAAACGAGAAAATTTTTTAATTTCAGTAGTCAGAATTTATTTTAATGAACAAATATAGATAGATACATAGCATATCAAAGTCATTATTTTACAGATATTGTGTAGGATAAGGTTAAAGAAAACAGCAAACGATACATTAACCTCCACTTAAAGTAAAATATTAAGAGTACTGATAAGAGTAGCAACTGCAGAAACTAAAGTGACAAGACCGATGATAGTCATTAGAGGAGCAAGATCCCTTCTTGAAGCCTTCCCTGGGGTTCAAACTGCAGCATGGTCTGTCCTAAAAAGCACAGCCTACTCTTCCTCTTGAAATAAAGGCCTCAGTTCACTGCTCATGCATCTGAAATGCCTAACAAACTGCAGTCCAGGGGTTGCAGGCCACACCCATAGGGCACAGATTTGACTCAGGATCCGCTGTCTATTCTGCACCATGTGTATCTGCTCTGATCTTGGAAAGCATGTGTGCTATCTTCCAAGACTGCCACGAAGTGACCATCTTTCACTGATGAGGTTTGGCTAGATGTAATTTAAACTAATCCTTCTCACTCAGAAATGGCTCCTGTCCTTTCCTTTGAGAACCCGAAGTCATGGACTAAGAACCAAGTAGAACAATACAGCAAGGTGCATATGGCTTCTACCCTGAGCCCTGTGTTTTGAAGTTTATACCTTAATTATGTGATACAATTTTTGGATAGTCAGGATTGACTGCAGAAGGGGAATTGTTATTTCTGATCAATGCCCCCCAACCTTGTGCCAAAGTATGGTTAATCCTATTTAGTAAGGTCACTCAGGTGCCATCTGAGTGTATTTTGCCCTTATTTTACCCTGGGGAAACATCAAGAAGTTGTGTCATGGTTGAAGGTGGAACATTTTGGGTGGCCTTACTAATATTGCTTTTATAGTTGTTTACTGGCTAATATCTGTCTCACATATTTTTCTGGAAAAAGTTACATTGTTCTATGTTCTCTAGCAGAGAACTTAAGGGACTGCCTCCTTATTGACAGACTGCAATAGACACATACTCCACAACTTTTTGTGTCCACTCTGTGTGCATTTCTTGGTATTCAGAAACAACCACACCAGTATCCTAAGGTTCCACAAGAAAATAACAATCCAATCTTTACATTAACTGTTGATGTAAGCTTTTTCATTCAGTACATATTTAAGAAGTTGAACTCTGGTTACACTGTGAAAATATAAAAAAATACATAAAGGAATATATACTTCCTTGTTGCTCAACTATGAAGGGAGGTTTGATTGAAACAACATTATTAAAAGAGGAGGTCCCCAAATTGGTTCTTTTCTCCATCTTCTAGAACCTAGTCAGGAGGAAGCATCAAGCATGGCTGCGTGACTTAGTACAGGGAAGAACCTCTTCAGTTGCACAGCCATTAGCCCACATCATGGGGCTTTAAAAAATATCCAAAGAGTAATGCTCTTTCAGATCTTCTGGGGGTTTCTTCCTCATGACAGTTATCTCTCCTTTCTGCACAGGGAGTGATACTCTTTTGCCTGACAAATGGGTAAACTCCCATTTTAAGGATATCATAATTCATGGTGCTGAGCTCCCTCCCCTGATGGTGGATGTGGGAATCAGTCAGGTCTGGGGCCCACACACTGTAGCAAATAAAGAGCCCTTCTCACCTGTGCTCAGCGCACTAACATTGTGCTATCTTTCCTATTCACATTTTCCACTTTATATCTCAATCCTCCATTTCAGATGAGGCAACTTAAGTGAGTGGTATTAAGAAATTGACCAAGGTCTCAAATCAATGTGAGGTAAAACTTGGCTTTGATCTATACCCTCTGACTCTGGGCCCATGCTCTTAACCATGCTGTAACTATGATAGCTATTACTTTAAAGGTATTTAAAATGTCTTTATCTTGTTTTCTCTCATTCTCTAAGACTGAAGATGACACATTTCAGGTGACTGATTTGTCTAATTCTCAGCTTTATAAACGAAAGTTCAATCTCTTGATGTGTGTGTTGAGTCCTGCCAACTCATGCCAACTGTCAATGTTGAACCGTTCTGCTATCAATGTCACTTGGTGTGTCTTCTCTGCATTGAACCATCCTGCGTACTACACCAATGGTTGTGTAACCATGCCATCCTCGTTCCCAATTGCAAGTATCAGGCTAAGTGCATAGGCTCTTGGTTATCGGTTTTATTAGTTACACAGACACACCAAACAGGGCAGGGTCAGAGCCTGGAGAGGGGGTGGGGGAGGCAGATGAGCCCCCCAGAAATCTTCCCATTCTTTCTTTGAGCTCTCTCTCTTTCACATTCTCTCATGCTCTCTTATGCTTGTGAGTGCTCTATTTCTCTTGTGCTCTCTGTGCACCTTTATCACCTCTTTATCACACTTCAACATGTGCAGCACACTTACCGGGCGACAGAATCATGGGAAAGATTCGATATCCCGGGTGCTGTATATGCAGGCCAATGTGGGTAAAATTCTGAACTAACCCTATCCCCAGGACACTGATCAGTAGCTTTACTGATGTTCACCTTTGCAGTAAGAACACTGGTAGTACATAGAGACGTCTCAATGCAAATTAGGAAAAGGGATATTCATTTATAATATACTGTTGTCTTACATTCAATATATTCACTTAAGTGGTCCTAAATTCTCTATGGAAAAAGATGGGGCTATAAAGAAACAGATATAAATATAGAACTTCATGCTCTACCTAACATGGAGTTACAGGTAAGTACTGAAAGAAAAAATTACCTTTATATCCTTGTTCTGTCTCCCTGAGGTCAATTTTTGTTATTGGTTTGAAATCAGTGTCCCACAATCTTATGCACCCATCTCGTCCACCAGTAGCAAAGCCTTCTTCACAAGCATACATGCTGAAGATTCCCGCCTGTTGATTAAGTTAGATCATTCTTAGTGCTGCATTCTAAACAATTACAGCTGATTCTTAATGATTAAAAAAACAAAACAAAGCTAAACAAAATATTTAAAAATCCCTATTCTCTACTTTAAATCCTCAGTTTAGACCAACTAGCCATTTATAATATTCTTTGTCATAGCTAGATAAAAAAACATAATAACCACCAAAGTAAACTAAGTGCTCCTTTGCCATTACTAAACTGATAGCAAGTTGTAAAAAGAAAAATTATTCAGAAATATATAGGTTAAAGCATATGGAGATCATAAAATCCATTGTGAGACAAAATCTTACAAAGAAAAGATGATGGGAATGCATCTTAAAAACTGCTGTCCAAAATATTTGAGCAAAGATATGTGGGTTAAGAACACATACATGTTTGCAGGTACAAAGGTATCTCAGGGAGCTCCTGAATCTAACTAGACCCTGCCTGAATCTAACTGAAAGTACAACTTACACTGTGTTATCTTGCTAAGCAGCATTTGAAGACATTTCACACATCTGAGAATGTTTCATAATTTAAAGATGCTTTTCCACAGGAAAATATCTTAATTGAGCTGTTTTGCAAGAGTATAATGTTGACTTAAAAATCAGTGCAAAGAGCAGCTAAGTTATTAAAGGGATTGGTGTTACGAAAGAGGACAAATACTGACTTCCCAGTTGTTTTTACAGATGTTTTATAATTAACAAAGCCAAAAAAATTGGTCTTCAACCTAAAACAATGAAATCTAAAATGTCATAGTTCTTTTGCTAAGAATTGCTTGATTTGTTTTACATTATGAGCAATAAAGGATCAATCTGGAAGCAATAAGCTAAAGATCTTTCAAGTTTCCAGTAACATTTTACCAAATTGCATTTACTAAAATAGGCATTTCCACTTTATGATCTGTAGATACCACAATGTCACTATATCAATTCATGATTTAGTATAGTGGTCAGGAATAAAGTCTGACCTTGTATTTTTTTATTTATAGGGCAGAACATCAAAACAGAAAAGTTTAATAATGATTTCTACTTACATCTTAAGAGTCTGAAAGGCAGATATGGAAGTGATGTGAATTTACTCATTAAGGATGACAAAAATCTAGCTTTACTAACCAGTGAAAAATAATAGTTATCTATATTCTCACTATGGGTCACAGACTACCAGCAATGACACCATCCCAGATCCACAGAGTCAGAATTCAAATCTTAACAAGATGTCCAGAAGATTAGAAGGCAAACTAAATTTTGAGAAGAGCTAGCTTATAAGATAAAACTAGTGATGAAGCTGCTCTAGTGTGTCGAGCTATTTCTTGATGAATCACAACTCTAATCAGTCAATCAATAATTGAGATAAAGGCTAAAGGAACAGGAAAAAATTCAGAGATTTGTGCTCTTAGTTTATTAAATACTTCATCCCCAAATGTCCACGTGAAACACTTACACTATGTGCTCCTTGAATGGTGCGGACTAAGTTGAGCCCTTTCCAGACATAGATGTCACCATTTAAAGCACCAGAGTAGGTGATATCTTCTTTGGCACATGCAAGGCAGAGAATGGTCTGAAGATCCCCCGTTTTGCCAAAAATCCCTCTTTTTGCAGTCAGGGCATTTCCACATAGTGTCCAAAACTAGAAAGTGGGTGGTAAAACAATCAGATCCCAAAACAGAGTAATCTGGTGCATCACACTGATATTTACTTATGTTTTGGTACATTTTACATGATTTGCAATAGCTGAACTAGGCACACATAATTTAATATGTTTTGCTGTAACATCAGAGAATCACAAAACACTTTAACCAGCTACTAAGATTGCTTCAAAGTTCCAAAACTGTACAACATTGCAAATTGCTTAACAGCAGTTTAATACAAATGCTGATGTTCTCACAAATGGAATAATGTGATGGAATCATTATGATTTTGTTTAATTTTTTGTTAAATTACAGGATTAGTATAGGTTCTTTGAAGGGATGCTTGGAAATACAGAAAAGAAGGAAACGACAATTATCTACTACAACTTCCTGTTAAGATATTATCTTCCAGACATTTTTGGTGTGCATGTGTACATATGTATATATTTATAACATGTAGAATTTCTAAAAACATAATACCTCATCACTGTAGGAATATTATGCAAATTTTTTTCAAATAAGTTATATTTTCATATAGGCAAATAACTGAACTAGGTTTTTCAGTTTTAGTTGCATAAATTATTATACAGAAGACTGAAAACATGAAACTTGAGTCTTTTTATGGAAGGCAGGAAGGAGACTCTCAAGGTTATACAGGAATAAAACATTTTGTTTTGAAAGTTTTTTTTAAATGTATGGACTGGTATAACTGTACTACCATGTATATAGCTGCTCACAATTTATAAATGCTCTTTGTGTTAAATTACTTGATTTTCATAATACCCTTGAGAATAAGCTAAGGCAGATATTTTTGTTATATCTCTTAGGAAGTGAGAGAAAAAGGGCCTGAAGGGCTTGTTGCAGACAAGGGCTCAATGGAGGTTACATGTTGAAAAATGGCAGAGATCTTGATCTTTGCCTTGCGAACTCTAAATCTAACGAAGAAGATAGATCTAAAAGAAGTAAAGATTATTTTAAGACAGCATATTCAGAATACATCAAGTAGCAAGGGAATTCAAAAACAGAATTGTTAGGCCAGGCATGGTGATGTACGCCTGTAAGCAGCAGCCTAGAAAGCTGCAGTTCAAGTCCCACTCGGGGCAACTTAGCAAAACCTAGTTCCAAAAAAAAAAAAAAAAAAAAAAGCTGGGGGTGGCGTGCACCTGTAATCCCAGTTATCTGGGGCAAAATTAGCGAGACCTAGTCTCAAACAACAACAACAAAAAACTTGAGAACTATGTTGAATTATTTAGAATGAGCAAGAGAAGAATCTGGACCAGTAGAGAGGAAGAAATTATGCTGGGGTTGGAGGAGGGCAGGGTTAGGCATATCCAGGTGGCAGCAAATAATTATGTGAGGAAAAAATCTGTAATGATCCTAATGTCTTATGCCTGCAGGAAAGGAAAACTAGTGGTCTCTCAGTGACTGGGTACTGGAGGAAGCAGTTGGAGGATAATCATACACCACCGAAAGGCAGGATGCCAGCGACTGAGGAGGAGATGGCCTTTACGGAGGATGAGCGTCAGATGTGCCACCAGTTGAGACTATACAAGATTCTTCTCTCATTAAGAAGGAAAGTATCAAGACTGTGATTTGTTTCCTCTGGTGAGGAAACAGTTTTTATAAAAAGCTGCTAGAGTATATAATACAGCAAAGAATAAAAACCCAGGGTAAGATGGTTAAGTGTAAGTGTTAACCTTGAAACTGACCAAACTGGTCCACAAAAACAAGTACAAGTTATACAAATATGCCAAGAACTTGCATTCATGGTGATTCTGAAGGGAGACATGTCCCTGTCTTAACTCTGTCTCCTTGGGCAGGAAAATGAAAAGGAGAGAATTATTTTGCAACTACCATCCCTTTAACTTGGGGTGTGCATCTCCAACCTTAGTTATTGAAACTTATCAATATGGAAAAATTACAAGCAATACAGGGGCACTATTATCCTCACACACATTTTTCTGAATGCCAAAATGAAACAATCCAAACAAATGATTCCTTTAAAAGGCACATAGAGATGTAACACTAAGTATGAAATTTTCTGCAGAGAATGAAATCTCTGAATTATCTCTTCTTGAGAAATATTTGTTTGAAAAACAATGAATTTAATAACACATCTTTAAATCTATTATTTATCTTCTCCAAGCTCCGTTCACAGATTGTAATGCAAATTTGGTAGTAACTGGCAGGTACTTTGAGGTTTATTTGGCCCAAGGTAATCCCCCAGGTCCCTTCCTTTCTTACTGGAGGCTGGAGAAGGATTAACAAGATCTACAAACCTGATAGATTGATTTGCTGTAAAACCAGTCAAGCAGACAATGCTTAACTGTTACTGTTTTATCAAACATTCTTTTCAGGTAACTGTAATCTGCCTGATTGCTAAACACAGGATTTGGAAAAAAATAGAAAGGATTTCACCCTAGCCACAAACAGTTTCCATAAAAATATTTTCTGGAGTGCATCAAAGAAGTTTGCACTCAACTTGTGTTTGGAATCATTCATCACATATTAGCAGGTTTAGGGAAAAGGATATCCTGGAATTGGATACAGAAAATAGAGCAAAATAACTTCTTAGAACCTGTTGAAATGTGTCATGGATTTCATTATGCAGACTTACCAAGAATAGCTGGGTGGGCATTTGCAGATTCCTTCATTTGAGATAAAATGTTTTGTTTTGCTTAGAAAAAAATACCTAAGTCTACTAATTAACAAATTTAACAGGATAAGCAGCTCTCAGTGCTTTCAAATGAATATCCAGAGTTTTATGTCTCTGCTTTTAGAATTAACTGTAGGGTAGGGTAGGAATAAATAGGGAAAGAAAATGAGTATTCTATGAATTAACAAGCTAATTATTATTTTAAGTAATATGAGTTTTTGGTTTTTTGTTTGTTTGTTTTAAAGTGATAAGTCAAAATAGATTAGTTAATAGGTGACTTAAAAGTGGAAAGTTCTACACAAAAAGTCAGAAACTGAGCTTAAATTTTATCTGTGCCATCATTTTTGTGATCCTAAAAATGGGAAAAGAAATTAACATCATGCCCCTCTTTGTTTCACACATTGTTTAATGTCACTCTTAGTAAACTCAAGAGGGAGTGAAACACACACCAAAGCACACACACCTTATATATTTTGGAAGGTCCTCCCCTGGCTTGGTGACACAGCTAGAACTGGTGCTGTGCCAAGCATGTTCCCCTGATGGGCAGAGTCTAGCAGGGGATTTGCCAAAGCTCAAAGCACGCACAGCACCATGGCCTGGGGCTGTGGAGTATTGGCCACAGGTCAGAACAGCAAAGAGTGCTGAGGCCACATTGTGGGATGGGACAGAGAGGCTAGGCAGTCTCAGGTCAGAGAGAATGCAGGAAGGAGGGAGCCACAGGCTCCTGCCCAGGAGGATGGGCAGCTGAGAGCTGGGGAAGCTGGAAAAAAAAAAGCTAGAACCTGGGAAAAGTGGCTCTTCAGAAGCTGAAAAGTTGCTGGAAAGGCTGATCTGTATCTGCTGGAAAGGTTTAGAAACTCAAGAAGCTGGTACCTGGAGAAAGCTGGAGATTTATTTAAGCTGACTGCATCGGTGTTTGCTGGAAAAGTTCGAAAAGGCTGGGGCAAGCTGAGGATGCAGGAGCTAAAGGCATCACCATTTTCTCAGACGCATGTGCTTGAGACACCCCAAGTGCAACTTTGGACTGAGAGACTTGGACTAAAACTACATGGTGAGAAAACCGGTTCTGTCTCAGGGACTCTTTGTTTACTCTTTTGTAAATTAGTCCTGTTTTTGGTTTGCCTTTTAAAAAGGAACCTGGTCTGACTTTGAAACTGCAAGAGTGTGGATAGGGAATTGCCTGGAGGCAGAGCAAGTGGAATTTTAAAAGTGACTTTTTTCCCCCTTGGGTTTGGAAACTTGAGGCTTCTTGCCCCTTTTGACCTGATTTTATCTATACAGCTGGAATCTCTGGTAAGAGATTTTCTATTAGCTCACCTAGAGAATTTCAACTTTGCCTCTCCTATACAGTGTTGTTTTAACTGTGAAAGTTCATACAGATCTTGTGTTTATCAAAATTTAATACCCTTGAAAGATACATCTTTAAAAGGACTATATAAAGTGTGAGAAAGAATCCTTCAACTGCTGCTAAAGCAAAAAGTGCCTACATCCCAGTAAACAAATTCTCAGTTATTTGCACAAGAATTACAAGATGTTTATAAAGGACAGCATATACATTTGGGTAGTGTGACCTATAGCTTTATTTTGTTCTATTTTTCCAGTATTTTTTTCTTTATTTGGAAAGTAGTAAGTGCTATTATAAAATAACTTAAAAGTAAAGGAGAAACTTTTAAATCATTAATTCACTGCCCAGGGATAACTAATATTTTGGAATATCCTAATTTATTTTCTACACAAAAATATACTTTATAAAGTAAAAGTATAAAAATCAAAGTGTTACCATGTTTTCCATAGTGACAAAAGCAACAAATTTACCCCATCTGTAAGTAGACTGTAAAAAGATCTGGAATGTTTCCCAATACCATTAAATTAGCATCAGCAAAAGACTTATCCATATTTCTTCATAAGGGAAGATGACATTTTATTTACCAATCTGATAAGGGTTGATAGGTGATTTCAGTTTTCTTTGCTATTGATAATATACTCAGCAATGAATCAGCTCTTGGTTCATACACCTAACAATTTCCTTGGGATAAATTTTAAGATTTGAAATTATTGGCTCAAAGGGTATCGGCATTTCTAAGATGAGTGATAGATATTGCCAAAATTATAAACTGAAAAACCATACACATTTACCTCTCCACTAAAGTTTGAGAGTGCTGATTCATCAAATCTTTGCCAACACTGGGTACATTTTAATCATAATTATGATAGACCTAAAGTATTATTACTTCAATTTTAAAATAAATTATTGAGAGTCAATATCTCCTAAGTCCATTAACCAAAAATGTCTCCATTTTTTTCAGTTGTCTATGTTCTTTGTCCATTCTTCAGATTTGCTAGAAGTCTTTATATTTCAAAAATCCAATATTCTTGCTGCTTGTACTTTGTTAGTCTGTGATTTGCCCATTTTGTTTCTGGGGGTCTAGCGGAAAATAGAATGTTTTAATATGTATATAGTTGAATCTTTAAATTATCTTTTATGATTTCTTTCTTTGCTTTTGGAATCAGTATTTAGTTTAGAATTTGATTAAATGTATTTTCCTTTTCAGCTGCCTACTGAGCCTTAATTTGCATTCCCAAAAGAAAGCTCTGTCACCTGATGTTGGCATGTTTCAAAATCAGATACTCAGGTCAGAAGGCTCTAAGTTTAAGGGGGAAATTGTCAAATCAAGCAGTTTTGCAACACCAAGTTATTTATATTTAACACCTAAAAGTCTCTTCATACAAAGTAACAAAATAATTTTTAGAATATTTTGTTTTACCTTTATGTGTTTTACGCCACAGCTAACCACTCTGTTTGGCTGATATGGGTCCCAGGAAATATCAAAAATCTGTTTTTAGAAAAAATTACAAGATGTTATGCTGGTTATTTGCAATTTTTTTGTCTTTCTTCCAGAGACCACTCCAATTTTCCAGACTCTGCCTTAAGGCTTAGACTACACAGTTTGCAGCACAAACCCAAATGGAGGAATTGACTCTTAAGATGAGTCAGGGACTCTTACTGCCTCATGTCTACTTACGTCAGGCTTGAACAGAGAGGTAAAACCACAATCATTGAGAACAAACTGGGTATATTTTTAATTTTTCTATCTAGAGGAAACAAATTCAGATGATTTATGATAACTTTTTGATCAAATTTGCAACAGTTCACCACAATGCTAATAAAAATTTTGGAGATAGTTTTTCAATAAAAATAATAACTATAAAATTGTCCATTTTAACTAGAAATGTTTAATAGGCAGCTGAATGCAATATGCCCAACAATACCTAGTAATCACAGACATCAAGATTCCTAAGTAAAAGAAGAATTTCTTTGACACTAACTTAGCCTACCTAAAATCTCCTTTAGGGTCACCATTTTAATCTTTTATATTTTTACTTCTCCAGGAAATTAAAATACATCTACTAATTCTACTGAGCATTCTTTAAGAAAAGCTATCAAATAGTTTCCAGATAGTTCTATTTTAATTTTCTAAACAGTGATGTTGGAAGATTCTAAACCTTGAAAATCAAATCACCTATGGCAATTGATTCAAGTATCAATTCCAGGACCCACCTGCGTGATTCTGATTTTGTGAGGCTGTAACTAGGGTCAGGCACATGAGTTTTTAAACAGACCCTTAGAGAGTCTAACACATGTGGTTGATAGACTATATTCTGTGAAGCACAACAGGTAAAAATAAACGTACACCAATTGTCAGAACCAGAGTCTAGACCATAGAAAGAGATTAGGAAGCTAACTTCTCATCCCATAGAAAGGAGTAATGTGAAAGAAAGGGGAGGAATTGAAAACCTCCCACTAGCTGCACAGGAGCAATTATGGACCCCAGAAGAACACCAAAGAAAGAGCTCTTGGTCCAAGTACTAAGCACCAAACACCCACAAGTTTCAATGACTCTAACCTTAACCTCATCTTTGATAAAATGAGTGACATCATCTCAGCTGTTAATGACAGATAAGTTAATGATAGATAAACTATCAAGCACTCATTATACGAATAAATACAAGGGATTAAGTATTTTAGCCATTAAAACAATACTGAAACAGTTATTTGCCCAAAACAGTTAAGAATAATTCGCACTGACATCAGTAATAAAAGTAAAACTGTATGTAATAACAATAAGCTAGAAAAAAGTGTATAAAAGTATTGATTATTGGAGAAAATAGCTTTCTGATGTCGATGCCTGCATTATATGCTACCTGCCAGCTGTGACTACTTGGAATTATTATTTCTGATCAGACTAACTTCATATGAATTGTAAGTAGATTATGATTTATATTCAAGATTCTCAGGTATAACAAAAACTCACAAAGTTATTATGACATTTCATTTGAAACTTAAATACATACTTACAAACATATTTTGTGAATATTTTCTAACAATTATTTCCATTTCTAAAGAAATATATTTAAATTTTATCATATAATTTCAAATTAAATTCCATTTTGATTTTATGAAAAGGCCTGTGCAAAGGAATAACAATTTATTTAAATCATCTGATCACCAGAAGAAATCATGTCAACAATATTGTTAAATGTTGATTTTAAAAACAGTACGTTTTTAGGAATAATCTACATGTGGCATATTTACTTTTAAAAATATTATAACACTGAGAAACTATATCATGACTTCCTCTCTCTCCCCACCCGACTCATGAAATCTACATAGCTTGATCCAACAAGTTCTCACCCGGTCCGAGTGGCCAGTGGCTGAGGCCAAAAGTTTCCCCTTCCTCCAGTCCCAAATACAGACTGTGTTTTTGGCATCCAATCCAACAGAGGCTAAACGCTAGACAAAACAAAGCAAAACAAAAACAATAATTTAACACTTGAAAATGATGGCAAGGTTCCCTGTCATCCATATTGTCTTTAATAAATGGTTATTATCTAGCTACTGTGAGTCGGTCATTAAAATTATGAAGAAAAATATAGATTTAAACTCCTCTTAAAACTAATATTATCATAGTATATGACTTCTATTAGCACAGGCCATAATTTCAAAAATCTAACAGCTCTAACTCACATGTCCTTAAGCACTGGAAACCTGAGTACAAAATTTCCTGGGGTCTCTGATTAGTCAGTCAGTAAAAGTCAGAGAAGTAAAACTTGAAGGCACGGTCTTTAAATTTAAAACCCTAATGTGAAATTCAAAGGTCTATTATTCTATTAATCCAAAGCCAGCCAAATGACCAAAATGTAAGAGCTTGAGAAGAGATTCTATAAATGAACATTTTTTCATTCTTTCTAAATTTTTATAATTTCACCAACATTCAAAGTGATTAAAGGAGATACAATTTTAGACAAATAATCTAGTACTTCACCTGCCAGTCTGTATTTTGATTCTGATCAAACTCGCCTTCAAAGGGAAAAGACAATGCTGCACAAGCTACAAATCACAAGTGCATTAGGAAGGCCCGGGTTGGTGCCTTGGGCAGCACGCCGTGAATGGCACGTGTGATGGAGGTTTGCATGTGTGATGGAGGTTTACACGTGTGATGGAGGTTTGTTGACTCTGTGAGGAACCTGTTGTAAGATACCGAAAAACTGATGGAGGCTTGCACGTGTGATGGAGGTTTGCACGTGTGATGGAGGTTTGCACGTGTGATGGAGGTTTGCACGTGTGATGGAGGTTTGTTGACTCTGTGAGGAACCTGTTGTAAGATACTGAAAAACTAACTAACCTCCTCAATCCTCAGTTTTCTCATCTGTGAAGTGAATGTAAATTATTTGATCTGCCTACAGAGTAGGATTTTTTGCTGGACCAGTAAAATAAGTTAAAGGACTATAAAAATATAGTATTACCCAAGCATTATCTGAACCTGCATATTTCATGGAGCATATGTGGGCAGAGATGATATGTAACCTCATGTGTTACATGTATTCATGCGTTATGCAGGGATTATTAAAATTTCTTTACTAAAAATGGCTTCCTTTGGGAATATTTAGTATAAAAAACTAGTAGTTGGCAGTTTTAAAATATGCCCTTCACTCCACATCCACGCCAACACTTGTTATTGCCTGTTTTTTTAATGTGGGCCATTCTTACTGGTGTAAGGAGGTATCTCATTATGGTTTTGCTTGCATTTCCCTGATTGCTAGTGATGTTGAACAATTTTTCATGTGCCTGTTAGTCATTTGTATTTCCTCTTTGGAGAGGTGTCTCTTTAGTTCTCCCCATTTTTTGATTGGGCTTCTTGTTTTGTTTTTGTTTAGCTGTGTGACTTCCTTGTCGATATTCATTATTAAACCCTTATCACTCTTGTGGAGGGCAAAAATTTTTTCCCAGAAAGGTACATTCTTACACTGCTGGTGGGAATGTAAACTGGTTCAGCCACTATGGAAAGTGGTGTGGAGGAAAATGAAACTACTATTTGACCCAGCAATTGCTTTTCTGGGAATCCACCCAAAGGAGATCTCAATGTGTGTACAATGGGACACCTTTGCTCAGATGTTTACTGCAGCACTATTTATAATGGCAAGGACATGGAAACAATCCAAATGTCCCAAAACAGATGAATGGATGAAAAAGATGTGGTATGTCTATACAATGGAATATTACTCATCAATTAAAAATGACAATTTGATGATTTTATGATAACATGGATATATCTAGATGAAATCATATTACAGAAACATGTCAAAAAGAAAAAGACAGAAACCAAATGGTTTCACTAATAAATGGACAACCAAAAGAAAATACACAACTGGGGGGGGGGGAGGGAGGACCAGCTGGAGCGGCCAGGGAGGAGAGGTGGTTGGTGACTCCTGGGGATTACAATGATGTAAAATATATGTATATATAAATAAATTATTTAAAATAAAAATAAAATAAAATATGCCCTTCAAAAAGAGGATCTTTGCTGTAATTTTCAATTGAGAGTTCAGGCAAGTGAATCTATGAGACATGGTTATACTTATATCCATGTAAAAAAATTCAAAGTGGGTGAATTCCATTCAGATTATTTTTTTGAATAGAAGAGAAAGCTAACATAAATATGGACCACAACATAAAATCCAGATTTCTTGACTGAGAAAAAGCCAAAAGAAATCTTTTGTGTTTATTTGTAGTGACGGTCCCTGTAGCTACCTAAGAAGCATTTCTATTGCCTTTTGTCATTTGTGAGGTGATGGACCATTTGTCCATTTGTCATTTTCAAAATTCCACTTGATTCTAATAAACTCTGTCCAAGAAATATGGCATAACTGAAGCAATAAACATCAATAAGTCACAAAATTCAACACACTACACAGGAAACTATTTTTCCAACAGACAGTTAAGAAGTATTCAGTCCACCTGTACCTCACCCTTCAGAATGGGGTGTAAAGAGTACTAGGAATCTAACATAAGGAATTATAATTTAAAGCTGGATATTCCTGTGCAGCTTCAGGTTAGTCCTTCTCATGATTCTTAAGGACAAATTTTTAATGAAGAATGCTGGCTAAAAAAACAAAATCAGATTAGAAAATGCACATCTATTATTCATCTAAACATAGGCTTACACTTGTACATGTGTAGTCATTCTGACATTTATTTAATTTAATCAGCAAGTCAACAACTGCCAGTCTGAACAAATGTCACTCTCCAGCTATTTGTCCTTGTACACATACAGTAGAATGCAGACATTATTCTGACTAAACTGAAAGAAATTATATAGCAAAATAAAAAACATACAACAGGGGTCTACATATGTAGTGATTCTAAATCTAGAAAGGAAAAGGAAGACTTAATGATCACTTCTCTCTTAAAATGAAAGAAAACAGGGAGAGGACAGGAGAAAAAAATAGAAGAAAACACCAAGTAAATGTTAAGTATTCAAAAGGTGCTCAAAGCAGGACACGTTCTATAATACACTTAATTTCTAGCAAAAATTTTGGTTGAGACTACTGGAGTAATTTCACAGGTCTTTCCATGGCATAAACTTACAGAATTTACTGAAATTTGTGCCAAAAATTGAGTGGAAGGAATTAACTGGCAGCAATACCAAAGGTAAAAGAGACTGAGGAAAGTGGACCAAGAAGGCTAGGAAATGAAGAGGGGAAGCAGTGGAATCAGGATTTCTCCCTCTGTGTCTCCATTTCTATAATATATTAACAGATCTATTCTACCATGTGGCTGAAAGGCAAAGTAAAGCAGGCAATTGAGGAAAATTGGAGAGGATATGGATATATTTGCAGAATCCCTGAAGAGTCATGATAAGGGGTATAGGTGAGTAGGGAATATAGGAGTTGTGAGGACAGGGAGGGGCAGAGTGTGAGGTCTGATAGAGGAATCTCGCTGAGTTAATTTATTGCAAAGGATAGTGAAAATAAGACTAAGAAAAACTGTCTAGTCTAGAACACCCAACTACAACGTAGAGATTCATGCAATGGGTACTCCAGATAGCTGTTGTTTTGAACAAAACGAGGACACTTTTTTCAGGAGATGAAATATAAGAAATTACCTATGTTGAGACCAGTGGGTATTTAAATAAGTCAGTTTGACACTGGTTTGGAAGTTAGAGAATGGAAAAGAGGAAATTGACATAAGAGCTAATAGAGACATGGGACTCAATAACAACTTGAACTGGAGGGTGTGAGTAGGGAAAAGGAATTAGGAGTGACCTCAAGTTAGTGTCAGAGACTCTTCTCAGTGGATTATTAAGAAGTGTTGTATTCTGAAAGCAAGGGGGTAGAAAGGGGACGCTCAGGGCTTGAGGTCTCTGAAAACAGTTTGGGCCAACCCTTATTTCCAATCCAAATAGGAAGCTAAGAATGCAAGACAAAGTGAAACTGCCAAGTAAAGATGGACTGGGTCAGCAAATTCAAGACTTCCTAGCTAGAGACTTTTGAATCAGATGATGAGACTGGAAGTGTCCAAAATGTAGTGATTCCAGAGCTGGCAATGAGCATCACAAAACTGAAAAAGGATCAAAACCCACCAGGGTCTGAGGAGGCTGCCAATGGAGACAGCACGGCTGACAGCTAGGTCTACAGACCATGTAATTCTAAGTGACTAGTGACAAGCTATTTATTAAAAAAAAAAAAGAAAAGAAGATACATACCTGTCCATCTGAGTCAAAAGCCAGACAGGCAACTCCATGTGTATGAACATCTTTAAGAATAGACACAGTCTGGACATTATATGAATCCCATATGCATATATATGGCTCCTTCCCAACTTGGCCAGTTGCAACAAGGATTTTATCTGGGTGTAAGGCAAGGCTGAAAGAGAAAAAAGTTCCTTTTCACATCTTCTAATTTAACAGAGTTAATGTGAAAAGTAATACATAAACCCTATTTCAATGAAGTGAGGAGGTAAGACACCCATGCTTGCATTATCAGCACTGAAGGACACGGATGGCTTTGACAAAGAGAGTTTAACACCGTTCAATAATAATTCCATCTTACCCACTTGGTTACCTTGGAAATCAGGTATATTGTGATTATAATTATAATGATTATATTAATCTGATTATAATTCTATGACTAGAAAATCTGTGTGGTTCAATAGTCACATTATGTCATTATATCTAATTATTGATTTTGAAAATATTACTCAGGCTTCAAGGTAGCTTTTGACTTTAATTTTTAAAAAAATGCTGTTGCTAGGAGAAAGTGCACTTCTCACAATTAATTAGACCTGCTTACGAAAGCACTGGCTACCATACATATTAGGATTTCAAAGCATAAAGGGGTTCCAAGAGTCAAGTGTGGCTTCTGGATATAGTGTCAAAAAGTTTGTATGTACTTTAAATGAAAATTTTTATTTTACATAAATCACTGTGACATCAAGAGAACTACAAATTATGCTTGTGATTTGTGTAACATTTTCCTTTTGCAGTCTAACCAAAACAAAACTTTGTCACAAGCTATCTAGAATTTCAAGGAGTCTGTAGAAATGTTATTCCTAGATGAGGAATCACTCTAATGTTTTAAATTCATTGTTTAAAAATAGGTGCTGAAAAAATTTTAGAACACAAAAAGAACATATTGCTTATGTAACAAAACTAGCAGATGCCTGTTTACAAAATAAATGGTCAAATTTTTATTTCCTTTTTCAATTTCAGCATCTATTTACACAGTTAACAGAAGTAGGACTTTTTCCCTTTTCATCTTTCAGTGTCATTTTATTAAGAGAATATGCTCTGCAAAGACTCCCGGATTTGCACGTTGGCCACCCTGACTACCTCTGGTTCTGTAAATACCTCAGAATCCTCATCTGTAAGAGGGGGACGACATACACAAATATATGTCTATAATACAATTACAGAGGATGGAGCAGAGTTTCTGGTACAGAGTAAGCACTCAATACAAGTTTAGCATCCTAATTTGAATAATAGCCATTATACATATACAACTGGTATTGTATTTCTGTAAATAAAATGTCTGTATTTCTGTAAATAAAAGGTGCCTGTCAAAACAACTACTTTCTGATTTTCCCCTGGCTCCATGTGTGGCCCCCAAGTCTGTAGCCATCAAGCCCCATAGGCTGTCACTGTGGTCCTTATTCCACTGAGTTCCTTCCACGGTTTCCCCCAGAGACTTAGTGTCATTCTTTGCACAGGGCCCTCCCAGGTTCCCTGTAATTTGGTGCAGCTTGTCTCCCCAGGGATTTCCCAGGGCCTGACTCCAAAGGTCCTCAGGCCAGGCACAGGTGGGCACCGAGGTGGAGGTTCGCTCTGCCCACACTGCTGCCTGTGGAGCCCAGATGTTTACTTCATTACCCAAACAGGTTGTGACTGGAGCCTACCTCTGTGGTTTAGGCTGTGCATGGGGACAGAAGTACAGGTCCAGTTGGGGGCAGGAAGAAGATGAGCTGGGAAGTGCTAGGCCTGGTGTGACACAGGGCAGGGTGGACTCAGGACACAGGTCTACGTCCACAGTCACTTTTCCAAAAGGAAGTGAGGTCTTGGGACCTCTACCTGGCAGCAGATCCTGGGATAGGAAGCACCTGGGTGCTCCTGAACCAGAGGCATAACGTCCCATCAATAAGGAGTCTGGTTTATGACCCCTGGGAAGAAAGCCCTAATTAATCTTCCTCAAGGCCTAGTCCCATCTCCAGTGAAGAGTCACCGTGAGTGTAGGGTGCTTTGCCTCAGGGGCCTGGTCAAGTGCTGAGAACACACTACTTGTGCAAAGGTTGTACAGTGATGAGTCTAAGGGCAGCACCAGGGAGCAAACTGCACTAGTAGCACAGTGGTAGTGACCAAAGCATCCATCGTGCCCTGGGGGCCCCAATCCTGTACCTGCCAAGATCTCAGGCTACAGCAGTCAGGAGCTTGCCCCACACCAAGACTTCCCCAGGCTGCACACGAACCCCTCCTTTAGGAGGGGGTCTCACCTGGGAACACTGCCCAGGAGGCTGCAGGCAGGTGAAGGCTGGTCTGGGCTGGAGAAATGTAGTTTCTCAGGAAGACGAACGAGGCACTGGTGTTTGTATGGCTTTGGCTGCACAGCAGAGCAAAGTGCAGGTCTGGGGGGCAGGGAGGGCAGCCCCGAGTGGCCAGTGTGGCTCAGAGCCCAAGGGGCTGCTGCCATCCTCACTTTTCCAGAGGACACCTCTGCTTTAGGATGTTCCTTGGAACCACAAGGAGCCCTGTGTGCCCTGGAGCTGCACTAACAAATAGTTGCTGAGGAATGGATCCTCAAGAATCTTCATGAAGAGTAATATGAAAAATAGATGTAAAAGAAATAAAGTAACTAAATTAATAGTCAGATAAAGACAAGCTGAAAAACTAGCCCTTGATAGCTGACAACAGAACTGAAGCACCCAGGGGCAGAAAGGAAAAGAACAAAGAGGGAAGAAAACACAATGGTCCATGGTGGTAGAATGTGAGTGATGGGTGCACTAAGACTGTAATATCTGATGTTATATCAGGTATTAAATAAATACCTCAGCTAAAAAGAAATTTAAAAAAAACTTTTCACATTGGGTGAATGCTAGACACTTTAAGATTTTAAGGTTGTAGAGCATTTTAGCATTCAGACTTAATAAGAAAAGGCTGGCAAAGTATAAAAGGACCCTTCCAATCTCAATTTTGCTAAGACATTTCTAGGTAATTGACGGTGTCTAGATGTCCTAGGAAATGTAAGTAATTTATGGAATGCCATATTTGTTTCATTATCTAAGTGGATAGAAGCAAAGTGAAAACCCTTTGACAAGCTGGTATGTTTTAGTGTATTCATTCATTCAACAAACCCTTATTTAAGGACCTATGAAATGTCAGGTACAGCACCATAGGTACATAAACTGGAAATATACTACCCTTCTTTCAAGAAACCTCCTTTAAGAGGAAGGACAGATATGTAAACAACAATTTGAAAGATGAAATTGATGGAAGCTTAGAGTAGAAAAATGAGGGTGAAACTTTCACAAGGCCAGAAACCAGAGGTGGGAGAATGATTAATGAGTCATTAAACCATTGAAAGGATGGAAAGGCAAAGTGGGGATGTGGAGAACTGTCAGTCATTACAAAGATCACCAGTCAAGACCCACAAACATCTCACACAACTTAACAAAAGCGAAGGAAAAAAGCCCAGTCAAAAAACAGGGGAGAACTAAAAAGACACTTCTCCAAAGAGGAAATACTAATGGGCAACAGGCATATGAAAAAATGTTCAACATCACTTATAATTAGGGAAATGCAAATCAAAACCACAAAGAGATACCAGATCACACCAGTAAGAATGGCCTGTATCAAAAAAATATGGGCCACAACAAGTACTGACATGGATATGGAGAAAACGGAACACTCTTAACAATGCTGGTGGGAATGCAAACTGGTCCAGCCACTAAGAAAAGCTATATGGAGGACCTTCAAACCCTCAAACTACTGAAAATGGAACTACCATTCAATCCAGCAATCCCAATTCTGGGAATCTACCCAAAGAACACCAAAACACTAATTCAAAAGACACCTGTGCTCCTATGTTTACTGCATCACTTTTTATAATAGCCAGGTTATGGACACAGCCCAAATATCCCAAAACAGACAAATGGATGACAAAGTTGTGGCATATGTACACAATGGAATACTATTCTGCAATCAAAAAAGACATATTTGAAGCATTTGTGATAACACGACTGGACCTAAAAGGAATCATGTTAGCAGAAATAAGCCAGAAAGAAAAAGAGAAATATTGGACATTCTAACCTACATGTGGCATACAGAGAAAACAAACAAAATAACAAGTAAAATTTAAAACTAACTTCAGCAGAACTGAAGCACAGAGCAAGAGAGGAAGAGGGGAAAAAATTGGGGGGAAAGCTGGGTGGGAAGGATGGGCACAAGAAATTAAGATGACAGTTCATGGGAGACAAGGTGGTGGGAGAACCTTGGGGTAGACAATGATGTAAAATATTTATGTGTGCAATCAAATTTAAAAAAAAAAAAAAGAAATATCAGACTAAAGAAACCAAACACACACACACACACACAGAACACCAGTCCTTACAGATTAACCCAACCAGACCCTACAAGTGATAGATTCCACAATAGATAAAACTCCATGAGGGAATAAATCCCCCTCTAAGAATATTACATAAGAATTTCATTCATCAAACCCCAACAGACTATCAGCTATCCAGAACTTTAGGGAGAGTATGATTTCATATGAATCACAAAGTACCAAAGACATCCATTTGAAGAGACAATTTCTACAGTCAAAATCTTGCAGAGACAGCAGGAGTGAGCTCATCAGTCAGATTTTGCTGCCTAACAAGTCCCTTTAAGTTGGCTGTAAGTCAGGCTACCACTGACCACTATGAGCTGGCCTCAAAAAAAAAATCCCTGCTTTGGGAAGGTAGGCCTCATGCCATGAGCAGCAGCATGGAGGCTGTCAGGAAAAGAGACAGGAAGGCCAGGTAGGAAAGACGAAAATGAGTGGCAACATTTAAAAGAAAAGAGAAAAAGATTTTGGATGTTTGAGGCTAAGGAAAAGCTCAAGTTTGTCAAAGTGGACAGAATGGTTTTGCTCGGGCAACCGGGTTTCTGACTCAGAGAACTTGGCATCACTAGACCTTGATTGCTGTGAGCAAGATCCTGGCAATCCTAGCACCTTGACTCCACCCAAATCAGTGGGGAGACCAAGGAGAGATCACAGAATAGAACTATATCTGCAGTCCTAAGGACTACGAGGGAGAGGATTTGACTAGAGCATATGCTCCATGAGGTTAAGTGCTGCTTCCAGCACTCTACACAGTTAGGTACTGGCAGAGGAAGCACTGTAAGAAGGAATAAATGAAGCCAACAATCATGGCCACCACATTACCTCTCCCCAGCTACAAGTAACAGGTTCTACATAGGGCCTGAAAAATAAAAAGGAATAAGCACGTTTCCCCTAGATTCAGAAACAACATCAAGAAATAGAAATGAAAATGTTTTGCTAGAATCACACCTTTTATTTAAAAATGCTTTAGATATTTGGTAAATTCGTGGGATTCTAAAGCACCCATATTTTCTTTTTAATTACAGTGCCAGGCAGCTGTTCTTACTATAATTCTATGATCCCTGATCTTCTCAGTTCCTTGAAGAGGGAGGGAAATGAAATAAAGTAGCTTTGGCAAATCTTTAAACGGATCTTCAAAACAGTCTAAGTTCTCAGCAGTTCACCTCCAAATCATCCCATTATTTCCCATTATATATTTGAAATGTTTTCATTCTAGTTGTTATTCTTCTTTTAATTAATATTAAAATAAAGCCTAAAAATTCACCACATTTATTAAAAAATTTACACTAGAACTTTTTCTTTTTGTCAGGTGCTCCTTTACACTGATCTTTATATCATCTCTTTCTAGCCCACAATACAGCATTTATCCATGTTCCTCCTTTTCCATTTGAATAAACTATCAAATGCTCTCTATTTCTCCTTCCATAAGCTGAGAGTCTGACCTCACTTCTCT
Organism: Uropsilus gracilis; assembly: GCA_004024945.1. Classification (NCBI taxonomy): domain Eukaryota; kingdom Metazoa; phylum Chordata; class Mammalia; order Eulipotyphla; family Talpidae; genus Uropsilus; species Uropsilus gracilis. Next base: position 41,155 of record PVHY01010746.1, read on the forward strand.
GGCTTGCATGCAACATGGTTGCTTAAAACGACTCACAATGTTCCTATTTATCCAGGTACATGTTGAACGGAGAATGACCTTTATTAGCTTTGCCATTCCTTACTTTTCTACCTGCTTCCCAGAAATGTCATTCCTTTCACCTGGCAACAGAATAACATCATCTACGTGGCATCTAGAGCACAAACAAGTAGCATTTACTTTTGTTTTAAATCTGTAATAGTCAACAGCACTTAAAAACTTCATGAGAGGAAGAAAAAAACCTGACAAACTTTCACCAAACACTTTTAATAGTAAACCAGAAGCACTTAGTTAATATATAGGCTTGAAGATTACAATCAGGGTTTCTACTCCATTCTTTCTTCATCTCTGCATTTAAAATATTTCATGGAAAATCAATTTGAACAGGATTTACTTTCATCCAATCCCAAAACATCTTTGAAATTTTAGTTCAGAAGCATTTAAGTGACAGTTTAAGTGCCTGTCTTATCCTCACAACTGAATTTGTTCTCTGCTACATACTTCAAAACTGCTCTTCGCTCTCTCACACAGGTGCCCTGACCTAAGAAGCTACCCCACAGTAATGATTTAAGACCAACCAACAGAGCCAGAGGATAGGTCTTCTAATCCTTTCTAGGGAGTATAAAGGAAAGAACCATACCAGCTGAATTTTTTTTTTTTTTGATTTGGTCATAAATGGCCACCTATTGTGTCCTTCACAGAGAAAATTACAGAATTGGAAAGTGCCATCATTAACACCAAATGTCTGCTCTACTCATAGTTTCCCACCATCTCCTTTAACACATTGTGATTATGACTGGAAATACTGGTATTATTTATATTTGAAGTCTGTCATTTGAGAGTTCAAATATCCAAATTTCTTCTTTGCTTTTCTAAAAAATATTGTGCCTTGCAAATTCTGCAAATTATTATAGCTATGATAGCAATGTCACAATATTACATATTTGAAAACTGAACCTCTCTCACTAAGAGTCTCAACACAATGTGAGTCTCTTTCCACACCTTCATGAAATTTGGTGTCACTCTGTTTTTCCTGTGCTTCTCAGTTTATTGCTTTGATTGACTGTACACATGACAACAAAAAGGGATTAAGCTTTTAAAGAACTGCTTTTCTCTGTGTATATATAAAGCTAGTTCCATCAGGAAATCCCATCTTCTGTTACCATAGCAATAGAAAGCACTGCAGAGAAGAGCTTGCACTGCCTTATCTGTGAGAAGGAATTGATTTGTTTCTCCAGCATGCCAGGAGGGCAAAAACATGTCTTTCTGATGTCAGATTTCCAGATATATTGTGTGGGGAGAAATGAGAATTAACAGGATCACAAAAAGAGGTAGCCTTCCTGCGTATGATTTAAGTACTTGTTCCAAGTACAGCACTTTTTAAATGCTCATAATTCTGGCTTTATTGAATAATATTTTATTATAGCATTATGTAAGTTTCAGGTGGTAGACTTAATGTCACATATATACTTCCTTTTTTGAAACTGACTTTACTTTTGAAATCCCCATTTCATTTTTGCATAGGCTGCTTTAGTGATTCAATGATACCTTTATAAGCTAGTATTTTTTTTTTTTCAGTAATAAACTCAGTTGCAAAACATGAAAATTTTACATTTCCCTGCCCTGAAGATAACTTCATTGGTGGAGTTGAAAGTGTATCAAGGGAGTTAGGTGACACTAGGGCAGAGGGACACTGTCCCTCTCTAAGTTGAAGAGAGTAGCCTGGGTTCAGTGGCTGTTCACCAGTGCGCAAAAACAGCAAAAAGGAAGGAAGGCTTCCTTTGAAGACAGTGGACTGAAGGCAGTGGGATCCTGGCAGTCCTGGTCTCTGAGGTTGCACTTGGCACTGGGATTGTACTCTCTGGGACACCACGGAAGGGCCTTGCCTTCCAGGTGGACCAGGGCAGTACAAATGAAAGTGATAGCACTGTAGGCCGCCATTCATGCCTACTGCCACTGTCCTGAGCTGGGTAAGTCATCTGTAATCCACAGCTGAGCAGTATCCCTCAAATCAGACTCCTTCGCAACCTTGGTGAATGGCACATTTAATGAGAATGAACATGACTTAGAAAAACAAAGAAATGCAACACATCAAGCAGAGTTTATATCTTACCATGTATGCCATTACTTTATTGTTATGAAACTATATATTATCAATGCCATAATACAATATAAAAAAGGGGCTAAGAACATTGTAATTTGGTTGCTTGGTATCAAAGCATGCAGTGACATGCTGGATCCAGTTGGAATGGACCCAGTTAAACACCAGCAAGAACTGGTTGTTAAAGCTTAGCAATACTGTCAATTAGTTATTAAACAGTCAGCATTAAAGATTAAATTATATGAACTTACATGAAAATATACTAGCAAAAAAGGCAATGTATGCTAAAACTTATCACTTCTCAATTACTTTACATTTTACTTCTTCAACTTCTAATTCTTGTTCATTAAATTGCTTATGGCATTCTTTTTCCCCCATAGTGAGCAGGTACTAAATCTAATATTTTTAATGATGCATGCCTTTGGTTTCTTGTCTAAGAAACTAGTGTCTTTCAAATGTCCCAAAAAATTTCTCCCCTATTTTTTCACTTAGTGGGATAGTTTTAGTTCTAACATGTAGCTCTCTGGTCAGTTTTGAGATACTTTTTGTAAACACTAGTAGGTAAGTGTTAAGTTCATTTTTCTCCATATGGATATGCAGTATTTGCTGAATTACCTTTCCCCCTTGAGTTACCTTTATGCTATTGTTGGAAATTAACTGACATGTAACTATGGATCTCTTTATAGTTGATGACCAAAAAATGAAGCTATAAAAATGAAACTGATAACTACATAGGTAGATGATAAGAGATTTAAAAATAGCAAAGATAAAAGGGATATGAGAATGATATAGGTGAGCTACATACTTACATGTCCTAAAAGGTAGTCAATCACATCTAAAGAGGATAAATCAAGAAACAGCAATTAGTCATCTTTTTTGAGATGTGGAGGTAAGCTTCTTTCAGAAGCTGAATTGGGGGTGAGAAAGGGTGGGGCAAGGTCAGTTTTTCATTATACAGTCTTGTGTAATTTTTTATTTGTTTATATTGCTTTGGTATAAATGTAAGAATTTTAAAAAATTTAAGTTACAAAAATTAATCTACATTAAAATTAGAATAATTTAAAAATTAAAAATATATCTAGAGGGATTTAGAAGTCTTCCATGGGCAGGAATGTCTGATGACATTATCAGATTTATACTAGATTTTTTTATATCCTCATCCAGCACAATTGTCACTAATAATTAGATGAATTTGGTCAAAATAATTAGTATAATCTATTCTCTGAAAAAGAAATGCTGCCTTAACACTGTAACACAAGTTGGTCATGAGATGGTTGTATAATGAAAGGGGTCTATGTGAAATCCAGTTTTCTAGAGCTACTCTCTGTTTTCCCCTCTTAAAGCAAGAAGCATAAGATTCAAGCTTTGAGTGTTGTATTTGGCAGAAGGCCTATTAATTTAGAATCATTAAATCAAAAAGCCGGTCATGTGCTTTACTAAAGTCTGATACTTTAGAGAAATCATTAGTGAATCCATCTGGTCTAGCAGCTTTGCCAGATGGCAAAATGTTACTACCTTTATTCTGCTCTTGGAATATTCTACCTCTGTTGCAGAATAGCATACAGTTACTTCCAGGGTAAATCTTAGTTGCTAGTTTACATTATCCAGGGAACTAGAAGAGAGAAGGCAAGCCTAAGACCTGTGCTGTCAATTCAGCAATAATATTTCAAGGTTCCATTAAATGACCCAAAATTTCATCAATTCTTGTTTCCTCAGAAAGTTCTAGACAAACAATTTAGATGGCCCTCCTTTTGTTATGAGACTATCAGAACCACAGGGAGAAGTAACCAGCTATATTTCACACCTATGAGATCACACGATGCTCAAAGATGAGGAGGGGGGCCTGGAAGTAGCTCTTCCATGTAGATGGCCACCTAAATGGAAAAGTGGCTGGCTTTGCTTTCATTTCTTAAACTTACAATTACAGGATATGTAGGAGTGACTTAAAAATGATGGTCTCAAAGCTGTTTTGGTTCTCTGACCATACAGAGTTAACTTGACTTCCTAAGTTATTTTCCAAAACACTGATGGTGGCAGCTTGAAAACAATGATGTTGTATTTTGGTGTTTAAAGCAAATGTTTAAACCCATGTGATAACTGAGGGCTTGGAGCTGCTAGAGGAGTGTCTGGGAGTGGCTTGATGAAGCTACAAGGCAAAGACAGAGCCCAGAAACAAGCCCATTATTTTATTGCCACTCTTAACCCCAAATCCCTCAACATTGTTGCCTTATATGGCTAAGCATTAGGTTAAACTAAAGCCCTTCTCTTTCCAATAAAACTCAGATTTATATCTAGTTGAGGATCTTGGTTGACAGTAACAGACTAAGTTTATATTCATGTAACCGTTGCCTCCAAGACCACCTTGTGGCAACCTGAGAACTACAGATACCATAATATGGCACTCATATTTAGAGCTTTGTTTTTTTATTTTTCTCTTAGTAACTAGCACCCCCTTTTTCCTTTTTTTTATTCTTCATTCCTCTCTTTTCTTCCCTTAAAGTTTTCCTCTGTCTTTAAGTTGGGGCAGTTCATTTTATCCAGCATGTCTGTGTGTCTGGAGAGGCATAGGGAGGGCAGGAAGCGAGGGTCACTGCCACTGCAGCCCTACAATTGCCAGAACAGGAAGTGTGTGCTTGACTCTTGAACACTTCCTCCATTCTGTACATCTGGGATTCTACCATTGTGGAACCATAGCTGTGAGTTTGGTATAAATGACAAACTGAAACCTGTTTAAGATTTCAGATGTAAGAGCAACTGTGTTTCCACAGGTGGCTACAGAACAGAGCTGGCCACAGATTGATGACCCCTGCTCATCACTGTCACTCACCACCACAGAGACCTTCAGTGCAGTGTGGTGGAAACAGGATGGGAAGGCTCAGATGGGGTTTAGAACCACCCATCTCCTGTGTCCTATGGTAAAATGAGAATGTGCAATCCAAGAGACACAGGTAGAAAGAGCCAGAATGAGCATACTGGCTTTCTCAAAGAGGTCTAAATCAGGATGGAAAAGATAATTTCCACAAAAAAGTCTTGTGTAAGAACCTTGCACTTTTCCCTTCAGGAGCTAAGCTGCAGGAGGGTACTATCAGATCTAGCTCCAGTTGGACTCTGCTGAGCCAGTAAAGAGAGGAAGAACACCCTCCAGATGCCTGGGATCTCAAAAGAGGGGCATTTCACACCCTAAAATGTCTCTTGACCTATCCCTTCCTTTGCTGATTCTTTTTGGACTGTTTGCTTTATCATCTACTAAAAAGAGTGCCTATATCTCCCCTAAAATGACCCACTAATCGATAGGTAAAATTCTCCAAGTTGTTCTGCAGAGTTTTTCTTTACATTTTTTGGATTGTGTTATTAAGTATACACAAGCTTAGAGCTTTCTATTTTCCCAGTAAAGAATTTTATCACCAACTATTTATTTCTAATATTTTATCATGCTTTAAATTTTCTTTTATTCATTATTAATTGGGCTATCAGTTTCCTTTTAGCTAGAATTTATCTGGTACATATTTTTCTATTTTTTTAATTTTCCACTTTTCTGATAGAGACATTCTTTAACCTTTACAAATATCTCTAAAAAAAAAAAAAGAATGTAGCTGGACTTTTTTAAGTCCCAAGTGGAAAATTTGTCCTTTAATTGGAAAGTTCAGTTTATCTGTATTTAGTGTAATCACTGAAATGTTCATTTCTACCACTTACATTATGGTTTATACCACCCTGTTTTTTCTTTTTTAAGTTTTTCTTTCTTTTTTACATTTTTAAACTTATTTTTTTGTCATTCTATTTTTCCACTTATTAGTTTAAAAATGTTAGCTCTTTTTCTATTTTTGAAGTGATACTCTATAAATGCTAACAGGAATCCTCACAAACATCAAAAGTTAAGAATTACCTGTACCTTTCTCCTTAACCACAGAAGAACTTAAGAATGCCTTAACTCCTATCTTTTCTGGCTCCCATTTCAACTCACATTGTTTTAGTTGCCTTTTTTTTTTTTAACACACAAGTTCGATATTCTTATTGTTTCATGCAATCAGTTCACACTCTTACCAATTAACTTGTTCATATAACTTGTTGTGTCTTAGATCAAGGAATATTTTCATCCACTTGAAGTAATACCCTTTAGAGAAGGTCTGAAAAAATTCTATTTATCTGAAACACTCTTTACTTCATCCCTGTTCTTGAGATAGAGTTTCACCAGAAATATAGTTATAATGTGCCTCCTTACTCTATCCTCCACATTTTGAAACTTCTGTTGTAGAAACTTCTGTTGTAGAAAATATACAGTTCAATCTTTCAATTCACTTTTTCTTCAATTGTATCTTTTAAAAAAATAATATATGTGTATATATATGTATATATATACATATATATATATATTTCACATCATTGTGATCCCTGGGGGTCACTCACCACCTCCCCTCCCTGACCACTCCAGCTGGTCCCTTCCCACAGTTGTGTACTTTCCTTTGGTTGTCCATAACTGCTTCTTTAAAAAAAAAAAAAAAACAACTATACCTTTTTTTCAAATATAAATTATTTTAAACAATCTCTGATTTAAAAAAATGGGGAGAAGATCTAAAAATACACTACTTCTCCAAAGAGGAAATACAAATGACCAACAAGCATATGAAAAAATGCTCAACATCACTAATAATCAGACAAATGCAAATCAAAACCACAATGAGATACCATCTGACACCAGTGAAAATGGGCCAGATCAAAAAAAGACAACAGCAAGTGCTGATATGGATGTGGAGAGAGAGGGACACTTTTACACTGCTGGTGGGAATACAAACTGGTCCAGCCACTATGGAAAGCTGTGTGGGGAACACTTAAACTATTAAAAATGAAACTTCCATTTGATCCAGCAATCCCACGTCTAGGAATCTACCCAAAGGTTACAAAAACTCTAAACCAAAAAGACACCTGTACCTGGATGTTTATCTTAGTACTATTTACAATAGTTGTGATTCCTAATCCATATTTGAATTCCTTCTTTTATTTCTTTAAACATATTAGTCTACGGCCATACCACCCTGAACGCGCCCAATCTCATTTTTAAACATATTAATCGTAATTATTTCCAATAGTCAAAGTCCTTGTGGGCCTGATTCTGTGTCACTTCTCTGCTGCTTTCACTATCATGTCTAATTTTCTTATGTTGCCATGATTATTTTTACTGAAAGGTACTGAAATTTTATCTGTGGAAATTTTTGAGACTCAGGGTAAAAGCACATTCCTCCAGAGGAAGGCATTTGCATTTCTGGGCACCTGGGGAACTTCACTATCTCAGGAACATTGTGTGAGATATTGTTGGACCTCACAGGCAGTGTGTATTTGTGCTTTAAGTACAGATGAGAGTCATCTTGTGACATGAATTTTCTAAAAAGAAATTTTCTTTCTTTCTTTCTGGCTGTCATTTTACACAGGGAGTTGTTTTGTTCTTCTTGTTCACTATTACTATGTGGGTCCAGATCTTTGGGGGTCTAGCTTTATCATATCTAAAATCAGATACCCTGCTTAGTGTCAGTTACCTCCACATCATAAAGTGATCCAATGGACCACAAAAAGACCAGAGCTTGGCACAGGTCTCAGAGCAAAGACAATTTTGAATACTGATATCTTTCTAAAAACAAGTCTAATTTAAGGTCACTGATATTCCTTTTTCAGTTCCACACAAATACTTTTATGAGGGAAAGAACTTTATATTTTTTAATTCTATTAAAAAAAATAAAGGACAAGCAGGCAAGAGAAGGACATACAAGGAATTCAAAAAAAAAGAAGAAGAAAGAAGCAAAAGGGAAAAAAGAAGCAAAGTTATGACTGCAGATGACATGATAAAATATAGAGCGAACCCTCTATATTTTACAGAAAAACTAATGAAAACAATAAACCATTTCAGTAAGATAGCCAGTTACAAAATTAACATACAAAAATCAGCCACCTTCTTATATGCAAAAAGTCAGTCCAAAGAAGAAGAAATAAGAAAAACGCTCCATTTATAACTGTACCAATGAAAATTAAATACTTGGGAATAAACTTAATAAAAGATGTGAAAGACCTATACAAAGAGAACTGTATGACATTGTTTAAAGAAAAAAAAGATGACACAAAGAAACAGAAAGATATTCCCTGCCTCTGGATTGGAAGGATTAACATCATCAAAAGTAATCCAAGAAAAATCTCAGTGACAGTCTTTATAAAGAAGTAGAACAAATAATACTGGAATTCATATGGAATAATAAAGAATCTTGAAATAGCCAAAGCCGTCTTGAACAAAAGGAGAGAGAATGGCAGTATTACACCCCTAGATTTTGAAATAGTCTACAAAGCCATAGGAATTAAAATAGCACGCAACTGGAACAAAAACAGACACATTTACCAGTGGAACAGAAGCCCAGAAATAAAGCCACACATGTGTGGTCAACTAATCTATGACAAAGGGGAAAAAAACACACCTTGGAACAAGGATAGTCTCTTCAATAAATGGTGCTGGGAAAAATGGACTGCTACATGCAAAAGAATGAATCTAGACTACTCCTTCACACCATACACAAAAACCAACGCAAAGTGGATATAAGACTTGGACATAAGACCTGAAACCATAAAATATATAGGAGAAAACATAGGTAAAATGTTCCATGACCTAGACCCTAGAAACATCTTTCAGGACTCATCCACATAAGCAGAAAAAATGAAAGAGGACATAAAACAGTTGGTACTACAGCAAATGAAAAGCTTCTGCACAGCCAAAGAGACAATAACCAAAGCAGAGACACCCAACCAAGTGGGAAAAAATGTTTGTATTCCATTCAGCTGATAAAGGTCTGATATCAAAGATCCACCAAGAACTCACATGACTCAACAAAAACAAGGCAAAAAGCCCAGTTGGAAAATGGGCACAAGAGCTTAAAAGACACTTTCCAAAGAGGAAATGCAAATGGCCAATTGACCTATGGACAAATGCTCTACATCACTTATAATCAGGACACGCAAATCAGAATCACAGTGAGAGACCACCTCACACTGGTGAGAAGGGCCCATATTAAAAATAATGGGCAACAACTAGTGTTGGTCAGGATGTGGAGAAAAAGGCACACTGACACTGCTGGTGGCAATGAAAAATGGTCAGCCACAATAGAAAGTTGTGTGGTGGACCCTCAAACTACTAAAAATGGAACTACCATTTAATCCAGCAATTCCACTACTGGGAATCTACCCAAAGGGTACAGAAACACTAATTCAAAAGGACACCTGTGCTTCTTGTTTACTGCATCACTATTGAAAATAACCTCAAAATCTGAATTTATGGAACAAGCTCAAAGGCCCAAAAACAGACAAATGGATCAGAAAGTTGTGATATATTTACACAATGGAATATTATTCGGCAATCAAAAAAGACAAACTCATGCCATTTGAGGCAACATGGATGGAGCTGGAAGGAATCATGCTAGTAGAAATAA
>PVHY01010747.1:0-50619 GCA_004024945.1 Uropsilus gracilis
TTTTTTTTTTTTTTTTTTTTTTTGTGCATGAACCTTGATGAAATTCCTTAACCTCTACAAGCCTCAATATCACCTCTGTAAACAGTGAGTGATCCACCCATCACAAAGGGCTGTGGGAGTAAGTGACGCTAGGTCTCCAGGCTCTTGGCACAAGGCTTGCTTATAAATGTCACTTCCATTTCTCTTTCCTCCCTCCAACTCTAAGCTTAAGCAAGTCTATGACTTAAATGCTATGGAAAAAGAAATACTCTTAAGTTCATAATTCTCAGTACTAGCCAAGAAGCAGTATGTCTCAAACTCCATGATATGAAATTTCATGACATAATTAGCCTAACTCCATAAAATGCATTCTAGGATTTCCTGTTCTCTTTCAGTTCTAAAGATGTGCTTGTCACAACTAAATAAATTGACTTCTTACTCCAATTATGAATGTATCTTTCAGTTTGAATAACACATGTAAGAAGTCAGCTTTTGCATCACTAAAATAAGGTTATGAATAGACAGAAGGTATAAGAGCAGCCATCCAAATGCTATATGCATATTTGAGATGAACTTCAAAACAGAAAGACATTTAAGTTTGCTCCCATGGAAGATGGCTTCTTACTCACCTGGGTGTGAGAGTCATCTTATATGACCATGAACTCACAGCACTTGTTTTGCTTTGAAACCTCATCCATGTGTTGGCAGCTCTGTGCTTACCAGGCACTTATTTTAGCATGTACACAGTGGAAAGAGTGTAGGCTAGCCAAGGGCAGTTAAGGATTCACTCTTTTGTAGGTTTAACTAAAGCATGGTAGGTAATGACTAGAACACATTTTTTTTACTATTAGTTATACTTTCAAATTATGTTTATTGAGGTCAGTTGGGTTTTTATCATTGTGTCTGTTTGGGGAATTATTAGGGTTGAGTCTCTACAAATACATATTTTCATACCATGCCCACCACCGGTGCCCCACTTAACCCCTGCCATGTTCCAGTGGATCCTTTCTTTTAAACCAACTTACTAAAATGGTGTGGGATATAGCAGTGATGCAGAAACATGTAAGAAAGTAGCTAGATGCATCAGTGAGTCAATCTGGTGGGTTATCCTCTTCCTCTTGCCTTTTTTTTAAGTTGAGGTAACCTTGGTTCATTATACTGTATATGACTCAGAGTATTCTCACCTTTTTTTTTAATAAAAAAGGTTTCCTTACTATAGAATTTAGAGCTTTCCTCAGCAAAAATCAAATCTCCATATAAAGAAGTGGCTAGTAGTCTAGTTTTATTGAATGCTGGCAGTGACAGAGATTATTTTCATCCTTATATCAGCTCTATTGACCGTGTATTATGAAAGTTTCACAGATAAGGAAACTGAGGCTGAGAAGGATATTTAGCTTTCCTAAAGTCACTCTATTTACAAAAGATGAATCTGAATTTGAAACCATTTCCATCTGCCTCCAAAACTCATGTTATTAATCATTTTAGGTATAACACAACACTGAAAATGAAAAGGAGATATGGTCTAATGCCTAATTAGATACTGGAGGCTGAGCCATTTTTATGATGAACCCTGTTATCAGAGAAATCCAGCACTGTAACTCAAGGTGTCAAGAGAAGAAGCCACTGGGACTATAGTGATCTACTAACATGACCAGAACAGCCCTTCCCCATCTTCAGACTGAAGACAAAGCTATCTGTTGCAAAGCTCAAAACTTTGCTTCAGCTTGTGATACCAAAAATCTGTTGAAATACAAATCTCTCTGTGAGAATAAAACTCAGCTTGTTTAAGTCAGAAACAGAAAGGCAGATGAGATGGGGACTAGGGAAGGCATACATGACTCTAAAGTGAATGCAAATGAGAGCAGTAAGAAGTCACCACTGTCTATGTTACAGGTGCTAGAAGCATCAGCTGGATTCTCCCATTTCCTGCTTGCGCAACCTCATGAGGTGGGCATTGTTCTCCCCACAGACAGGAAGAGGAGGCTAGTTTAGCTTATTCAAGGCTATCAGGTCATAAGCAGCATATACATCATAAAACCCAGACTTCTGACTCCACAGCAGTTTTCCTATCACACTTTCTGCAAGATAGGGAAATGCCAAGGAAAACGGTTCTGACTGATACCCGAATATGAACTTTCTTACATCGATGGGGCCTTCCTGTGTCAGGCACACCACACTCTGCTGAATTAGGGCTGGCTCTATGAGTTTCATATTCCTACTTCAAACCAGATGTGTGCCACCAACCAGTATCATTGGCAGCTTGTTTCTCCCCTCCTAAATGACAAAGATACCACTGTGAACCCAAAGTCCAGCACAGCTGGGATTCAAGCTTTATAGCTGTACTTTCAAGCCCCCAAGTCTGAACTCTAATAAGACAATTTTTAAACTGATTTAAGTCTGCTATATTCTGCATTCCTGCCACTCTTTTCCACAGATGCAGAAAAGCTCTGAGAAGTTCACTAAATGAAAAAGGACCTTTGGCACTTTAGTGAAAGGACAGGAGTTTCAACCAAAGGCCCCTGAACTTACCCTGCTCGCCTTCATTCAAACCAAGCTGTTCCTTTCCTTTACCAAGATAGAATGATGATGTGATGCCAGGCCATTCTACAAATGCTGTTCCCATCTCCAGAAAAGTACTCATGTCACTGAACCTCTCAGGTCTCAGCAGAGCCACCTTTGCCTCTGTGGCATCAGGTGCTCCCACAGCTCCCTGCATGTTCCAAGTGTGCACCTCACATACTCATTCTACATTGACTTGCAGAGGCTCAGGCGGTTCTGTAATAACTGGTGATACAATACTAGCCCTCATGGAGTTCACATTCTAGGGGAGGAAGCAGACAAAGTAAATAAATAAACAGAAATAGAGTTGTGCACCATATCAGCACAGATATATAAATATGTAATGAATCATCACAATTCACTGTCATTTCCTCTTTATTTGGCTCACCTCCCTATGGGTTCCATGGTACACTGCATGGCTCTGAGATTCACAACAAACACCTGGTGAATTCAAGCACAGCTGTCTCCTCCCTTTCTCTCTTGTCCTGGGAATCTGTCTTGTTTTGATCATATAACCTATCCTTTAACTAATCTTCTGAAAAGGTCCTGTTGTATACATTTAGAGTTACTAATGCTAATGCCAAGGTTACTTCACTCATGACATCTATTTATTCCCAAATCATGAGTACTTCATGTTGGTGGGGCAGCCCTACCTAGAAAGACTTCTAGATCATCTATTCAGAGTCCTACTATCCACAATTTCCCTAGTCATTCAGAGGTATTGAGTAGCAGCCCCTCTAAGGATGCTGTGCTAGAGAAAGATATACGGTCACAGCTGAACACAGGAGTGGAATCAGTCAGTATATCCCCAACGCTGGACGTTAAATTACTTGGTAAGAATTAGTTGCCACTTCAACCCATTAGGACAACAATTAAAAGAAAGAAAACAAGGCCTGTTGTAGAAAAAGGGTCTAGTGAAAAACAAGAACCTTTGTGCACTCTCGGTAGAAATATTAAAAGGTGTATCCACTGTGGGAAGCGGTATGATAGTTCCTAATAAATAAACGTAGAATTTCCATTTAATCCAGCAATTTCATTTCTGATTATATAGGCCAAAGGATTTTAAACAAAGGACTTGCAGAGAGATTTGCATACTCATAATAACCAAAATGTGAAAACAACTCAAATGTCCATCAGCAGATGACTGGGTGAACAAAACCCAGCCTATACAATCAATTAATGATTATTTAATCCTACAAAAACAAATCTTAACACGTCAACAACATGGATGGCCTGGAATACTTAGACTTAGTGAAATAAGAAAGTTGCAAAAAGACAAACTTTATGATTACATTTCTGTGAGACATCACATTTGACAGCAGTCAAATTTATAGAGACAGAAAGCAGAGTGAAGGTTGCCAGTACTTGGAAGATGAGTTATTGGGGGTTTAGTATTAAGTGAGTACAGTTTCAGTTTTGCACAATGAAGAGTTCAATGGACAGATGGATGGATGGATGGATGGATGGATGGATGGATGGATGGATGGATGGATGGATGATTGGATAGATGGTTACACAACAATATGTGTTTATTTCATGTCACTCAACTGTACATTTAACAGTGATTTAAGATGGTAAATTTTATATTATGTACACTTTGCCACAATTTCAAAAGTTTAATTGGTGGATTGGCTAGCTCTGTTTTTTATGGGAATTGCCATGAACCAGACTCCATCACTGACAGCTGCAAGCAGTAGGTCAAGATTGATGGTCTCTGGGCCTTAGGTTTCTCAGTCAGGATGTACAATGAAAATGAAGATGAGGATGATCAGGATGGGAACTATAAAAGCTTCCGGTAAATGACAATGTTTATCAAATTCAATAAATTCCAAGTAAATAGCTGACATATAAATTAGACATAATGATTCAATAAACTAATTAATGCAATCACTGATACACTTATTTTGCTAGTAAATAAATACATTAGAAATAAATACATTACAAGATCTATGGACATTAAAAAGAAATAAAAGTATATTTTATTGCTTTTGTTGACTGATTATAATCAATATTATGAACTTAATTCAAAAGTGAACATCAGCCTATGACAACTTCGGAGAAGTGCATCTGGCTAAAGTGAGTGTCTTTCAATAACTGTTAATTTAATCACAGAGCAGAAATTTATGAGTTCAACCTTGGGGTAGGCTATTTTTAATATTTAAACTCCTGAGTCTCATTTTGCCCCAAAGATATTTCTAAATGACTGAGCACTGTGAATTTGTATACAAATGCTTGTCACTCTAAAATAATTAGTGTTTCCACTATTGCAAGGAAACTCCTTTTAACTCACCTTTCTGCTTCAACATTATGCTTTTTTTTAAACGAGTCCCTCATGATTTCTGTCTACCATCCAGAATAAGCATGAAAAAGCAAATCTAAATGTACTGCTGCTTGAAAATGAGATGCTTAAAGATTAAAATGATCAACAGAGGCAGAAAGAATGAGCTTAATATTATGTATGTCATCACAAGACTAATTTCCCTACTTTTGATGACTAATTTGATTTGGACCAAAAAATATCACATAATAATAGAACCATATATCTACATATCTAAGTTCTCTGACTTTTTATCATATAAGAAATTTTATTTTACAAGATCGGTGGACATTAAAAAGAAATAAAAGATTGATTCCTATTAAAAGGAAATCTAAAATGAATCATGCCTTTATTATAAACAGCCACGTAAGATTAGTATATAAGCGATATTTTCAGAAGCAAACAACATAATCAGTAACTCTAAAACACGAAATGCATTAAAAAACAGGAAATAGTCATGGCTCATCCTGAGTTTAAAGGCAAATGTTCTAACATTTAACACTGCATTATAAGGAGATTTGTGGCGCTTTACTCCTGAATGCCAGTTACAGATTTGTACCATAAGCCTGCACTTTGAATTTTACAAAAAACGTAAAATCCTGCACAGAGAATTTTACATTGAATTCACAATAAGGAAGGATTACATTGGCTCCACAGAAGAGAGAACACATTACAACAGAATGAGGGACCTTTGCAGAAATACTGAAGACAAATGATCGATTCAAGGGAGCCTCCTGTGTGTGCTACAAACAGGAGATTGAGCATTAAAAGGGGTCTTGGAGATGATTGGAAGTGTGGAGGTGTGAATAACAGAACAATATACCTGCATACCTGAGAGAGGTGAGACACTAGAGTGAGAAGCTCCAGTATTTGACCACATATATTCAAAACAGACTCAATAAATGAGTTTCTGCTGTCAGGAGATGGGCCTGGTTGGGGAATGGATGAAGACTACCGAAATCATCTGCCATCCTACACCACTTCAGTACAAGATGGTGGAGGAAGTGAACATGACAAAACGGAGGATAATGACAAGAGTCTTCCCTGGAAGTTCACATTTTGAAAGTTCACAAGAAAGAAAGTCACAGGAGGCTGAAACAAAGGTTGATGATGACAAACAGGTTACTATTGAAATTAGAGATACAAGTTTACAGAGGACAAACAAAACAACTTAATTGCTAACTGGGAGGGCTTGCACAGCTGAGGTTTTGAAGGTTTTTTAGCTCTTCTATGCTTGCTGTGTCTTTAAATGTGTGCATGTTCCATCAGCAGAAGAAAGCAGCTAACAAGAACAGACACCTGCATCAAACAATGGCTGAGATCTCAAAGGGATTTTAAACAGCTGTGCATAAACTTCAAAAGTAATTTGCAACCAAATTAGTAAATGTCACCCTCCTTCCCACTAGACACAGCATTTTAAAAGAGATTAGACATCCGCAGTCAGCCTGCCATTTTACAGGTTACCAAAGACAAGTCAGAGGAAAAAGGAAAATGGGGATTCAGTGGTGAGGTGGGTGTGGGGAGGCACCGAGTATTTTACAAACAGGCCTTTTCTAGCAAACATTCCTGGCCAAGGGAGGACTGGTGGTGGCCACAGCCCCCCAGGGGGACGATGCCAGGGAGCAACAGTCAAATGAAGTTGCCTGACTTGTGTTCAGAAAGGTTACCTGGCACTCGAAGGACCTGCTCCTCCCTAGGGATGGTTCACTGTCCCCAGACAGGTAGGGAACAGGGAGTTCTAATTCTTTCACCGTGTCACCATCCCTCCTCGTCAGCTGTGACATTACTGAAAACCTTTTATTAGTACCACTTTGAACCAGAAGGACAGGCGAGCAGAAATCGCCCGGATGGCCCAGAAGAGCCAGCGTTTTGGCCTCCCCTGCCCTCATGCCCGTGGACGACATACTGAAGGGCCGAGCCTTTAGCATGCGCTAAATGCACAGATGATTATGGTTCTTAAAACTCCAATAAACTAAAGATATTGAACTCCGCTTACACATGGCTCTTAGAGCTAAACATGTCACTCAAGGTCACTTCCCCCCCCCCCCCCCCATCTCTAGAAGAACTGCCTCATCCTACCCCAGGCCCTAGAAAAGAAACTTGGTCTCTTGAGAAGTGTGCGTGTTGGTGGCCCCGGCTCCTGCGTTAGCAGATTCCAAGAAAACAAGTTATTCTCCTCTGTGAACAGGTTGCCATTTGCATAAAACATCTCTCCTTACAAATGTCTGCCAAGAACATAAACTTTCCACCTCCACTTTCGTCAGTCCTTCCCCCCGTCTCACTCCTATTAGCGAAGTGAGAGAATCAAACAAACACGCAAACAGAGCAGGCAAGAGGAGGTGCCCGGGCACCCTGAGCCGGCAGCGGACCCCCGTGCCCGGTCCGCGGACTGCTGAGCAACCCGCACCCTAGAATCTCGGGTGAGCAAACCACCCGAAGTTTGCGGCGCTCCAGGCGCTTTTCAATTTCGCTCTGGTCAAAATCTCCCTTCCCCGAACATCTTGCGGCGCAGCCCCGCCTGTCCCCGCCGCTCCCGGCCCAGGAGGGCTTCCTTTTCCTCCCTGGCCCGCGAAGTTTCGGGCTGTGGCACCTACCTGGCAGCGGGCTGCGGGACCGGTGCGCACTGCTGCTCGCGGTGGCGCGGCTTTCTGGCTGGGCCCCGCGGTGCCTGCGCTCCCGGGCGGCGCCGGCCAGGGGGCGCTCGTCAGCCCGCCGCCCTGACCGCCCAGTTGCTCCCCCGACACCCGCCTAGGACCCCAGGGTCCCTTTCGTCCCGCTGTCCTCCCGCCCCGCCTCTGCACCCTCACTCTTGACCGGCTCTTCTCCTTCCACTGTGACTTCCACGCAGAGGAGACGAAGACGAAGATAGGAATCCCCGGGGTGGGGATGCCCAAGGAACGCGAGGGAGCGCCTAGCGTCAGCCACATGCTGAACGCAACGAATAGGGGGTGTGAGACCAAAAGATTTTATATCTAACCAAACTGAGGAAAAAAAAAAAAAAAGACCAAAAGAGAAACCGATTCTTTCAATGGGAAGGAGGATAAAGTTATCCGGTAAAATGAACTTCTGTTCTATCTATTTTTACAACTAGAACCGTGTTCTTTAAAATGTCCTACCTGGGAAAATGTTGGTGCAATTCTCTTCTGTGGATTATCTTTTCTGAATTGTAGCCTTGCTGTTGATTCTGATGTTGTGTTTCTGCACATTGTCATTTTATGTGTCATGTCTTAACCGTACTGCTTTAAACTTGATGATATTTGAAACAGCAATGTAGAACAGCACTTTGTTATTGAAGATCTTCTCCCCTATCCTAGTACTAATGATCATCTTATGGCAATAATTGATTTCCCTTCCTATGTCCCATATGATTATTTTTTCAATCAGGTTGGGAAATTATGTGTATGGTCACAATACTACTGGAACTGTTTCCAATTAATTGTGACACTAATGATTAAGATGTGTGTCTTTTGTTGCTAAACAGTAAACCAAATTAGTTTGAGAAATAAGCAATCTATTTTTTAAGAGAGCAATCTAATTTTTTTTTGTACCTTAAAAAAAAAAAAGCCCCAAAGAACCAAGCCTTTTGACCATGGAGGTATAGTATATAGAAAAAGACCCCAGATTTCAACTTAGAGAGAAAAAGCTGTGGCAGAGAAGGACTTGGCAACTTGAGTAATTCACATTGCTGCCTGCACTGGGACTCCAGGCATGGTGATTTGAGTCCCTGATCTGTACAAATTCAGCAAACACACTTTTAAAGACAATCACATTCCGTGAAAACTCCCTCTCCCCACAGAGGCTGTCACCTCTTAGAAGATGCTAGACAGTAAGGGTGTGGGCTGTGCCTGACCATGGTATCACCAGAGCTTGGCACACAGTAGCTGCTTGCTGTGTGTGAACTCTTGAACCTGGAAAAATATATCTCTGGCCAGCAGCAAAGTGACAAGGCTGAAACAATGACTCCCGCTAAGAGACCTAGCTTCTTTCTGCAAACTGCAATGGGAAACCTTTTAGTGAAGACCTTTTCCTCTTGGTTGCTTCTCTGTCTTGAACTGAAGCTTAATCATATGGAGAAGAGATGCAGCACCTAGCAGAGAATCAGCTCATACATTCCCCATTTCTGAATTTTTCACTTTCATTGTTTGTCATAACTTAAACTTTAAGATGGTTAAGTGCATATCGAGGGTGCATTAAAATTCATTTGTCCTTTTAACTTAATCAGTCACTGGTTTTAAAAATGTTTCAAATAGCGCTATGGAACTGAACACAAATATTACATGCAATGTGATGAGCTCTTTTGCCACACTCTTCAACAAGTCTTTTAAAAAGTCTTCTAACTGTTAAATTATTGTGATGATGATGATGATGATCATCATCATCTCTTAGAAATGAGAATAATGCAATTTAAAACGATTATGCAGCTTACCCCAAACTCTACAGTCAATAAAGTACCAGAACCAGGATTCAAACTCAGCCAGTCTGAAATTTCTTCTCAAGCTCAATAACTATATTCTACAATCAGACCCTGAGTCTCCTGCCTTTCTTTTAGATGATTAGTTTCTGGAGACCCATGCTTCTCTGTAATTCTATAAAAATGTAGCCTACAATTAAAAATCTATTAATTTGAAAGCTGAATCTTTTAAAATAATACACACCATATGTCTAAAAGGAGTATATTATTTTCAGTTTGAATTTCATCTTAAAGAGAAAAATTCCATATCTATCCTTGATACATGGGGCTAAGGGCTTCTTCTAAACATTTTCTCTCACACATTGCTGCATTGTTTTAGAAATGCACTGCTGCTCAGAAGTTCTCCTCACCTTTGTTTCCTGGAAGAGGAAATGGCATTTCCTGCAGGGGACTACACGTGGGTGGCGAGGTTCCACTTGCTATGTTGAACACACGAGCTTTTGGTTTTATACTTTTTCCTCCTTTAGTTTCTGCCTGAGAGTTTCCTGGAATCGTGCTGAGGACAGACTGTGGGCAGCTGCTTGGTCCACTTCAGCTGGAAAAAACCCATCACCTACTTTGTGTCCAGAGCTAAGGAATAAATGACACCCATGAATCTGGATGCTGGAGATATTACCATCCATCTTCTTACAAACTTGAATTTGCAAAAAGTACTCTGCACCATCAGGACTTTGCTTCTATTTTGGACTTAATTGAGGATTAGGCTCTAGCTCCTAAAGGGACTTCCTTTGGGAGCTCTCTCTCACCCATCTGTGGAGCTGACCTTCCATAAAGGATTTGGGATGGAAATTAAAAAAATGTTCTTACTGTCAATTTCAACTTGGAGAAGGATGGTGTTGGGGGGGAAAGTAGGATATGCAAAACAGATTATGGGGAAAAAAAGTAATTTAAGAAGGACATTTGTGTCTCTGTAGATGATTACCACTGAGAGAAAAACAACATGAGCAATTTCAGGATTACCAGTTATCCACTTTTCCAAGATTGTTTTGAAAATGTTCTTGGATCTCCAGAAGAATGAGCATGGTATTAAAAAACAGTGATTTACTCTTAAGAGTTGAGAAATACATGGATTGATGTGTAAATGTATTCAGAAAATGTCAAATTTATTCTAGAAGCTATAGGTCAAAGGGACAGAAACAGACAAAAATCAGACATTTTAAATTCACAGCTTGGACCAGGGAAAAGGAGATTTTTTTTCCCCTCTCCAATCCAACTTTAAAATTTCAAGTGAGAAAAAAGTTAGAAATTGTTATTGCCAGAAGAGAGATCTAAATCCCGAAGCAAGAAATGTGACTTTTTCTGGGAGTAAATAGACCTTGATTGATGGATAATAAGGTGTCGTTAACTCTTCCAAACCATGTAATGAAATGGTGAAAGGTGAAAGAACATTTTAGTCTGAGGTATAATGGTACAGTGTCATAGTATTACAATGTTATTTTGAATGTTCTATTATTGTCCATCCTTTCTAGTTTTAAACAAATTTTAAAATCTCAAATTTTAAAATTTCAAGGTAAAAAAGGTATGTATTATGTCCTCATTTAAAAAAGAAATGAGTGAACATAATAGTAACTAATTATCTTGTGCATTTATAGCAGCACTAATGTTGAGGATCTAATGTCAGTTGTTTAATTTGACTCTTACAACCCTCTAAACCAGTTACATCCTCTTCATTTAATAGATGTGACAACTGAGTGTTAGAGGCCAAACTACTGACTTGCCAAGTTTGTTAAGACTAACTAGTTGGTAATGGTTTGACTCCTAATATTTTGACCTTCCAAATCCATGAATTTTTTTTGCCATCCTACACAGAGAAACAAGAACTGAAGAAATTGTCTTAAAATTACAAAAGCATTGTGTATGCATATGCATGTCCTGATTAATAAGGTATTCTAAGAAAAGAAACTTAAAACAAGCATAGATACCCAATTTGTAAATTGTAATCCATCAAAATGTAACCAATCAAAAATAAAACATGACTTAATTTTTAATGATGTAAAACATTTGGAATAGATCAATTTTTCTTTTAGGCATCAGTTATTACTACATCTAAAAATGGTTGAGCATGATAGTGTTCTTACCTTTTTTAGGTCAGAGATATATAAAAATAATATTCCTCTCTTGTTTTGATTGTGGCTTTTGAAATTCTATAGGCCCTCTTATTTTAAAGTCATAACTCTCCCTAAAAATAGTCTAATTGTAATCTAAGTTTCTGAATCAGTAGTGAACAATGGCATTTTCTATGTTGCTTCAAATTAGTTAATATATAAACTTTTGGTGTGAAGTTTTGTAAATTCTAAGAGCAAAGGAAAAGTTCAGTATTTCTAGGGATCCACAGACATAGTCCTGGATTTGAGGACCCTAGGGGCATCAACACAATGAGAATGGCCCAAATGGATAGATAATTTTTTTCTGAAACAAAAGAGGTCTTTAGTAACTAGAGTTGTCTATACAAAGCACTTTTGTAACATACTACCAGCACAAAAGAACCACCTGAAATCCAAAAGTCTGTATATGTTGATGGTAAATCCTCCCAAGGAAGGGTTAATAAATCTGAAGATTAATATGTGAATCCAGGAGAAAGAAATCCAGGCAAAACCTTCTCTTTATAATTTTGATTATTTTAATCCCACAAATTGACAGTGCATTTGCCCTCTGTTAGAAATTTATTAATGAAGGTATATGACTTTAGAGTAAAATACTTTGCAAAGACAAATACCGCACTTGCCCCTAATGGCTCACTTCTTCAAATCATCATCCTCAAACATACTGTTTATAGTTTTATTCTCCCATTAACAGAGACACACACACTCCCATTCACACACACACAACTGGAAGAAGGAATTTTTCAATTTGCAAAAGGATGTTGGACTATATGGAGTATTTATCAGGTTTTTGAGAACTCTGAGAAAAATGTCAATTGATAGGAATTTCTCATTGTCAGTGAAGGAGATGGTAACATGATTGGCTCCTAGTTGTACTGCTGGCTAATTTAGTATATCAACTGGTAGAAAAGTGATTTGAAATACTCTGAAGGAATCATGCACTGAACCAAAAGGAAACATGGAAATCTTTTCTTTGTACAGTCTTCCTGACTATAACCTCTTTCCAAACTTTAATTTAAAGCTTTGCCTTTAAAAAAATACAAGGAAATTTCTTTTTTCTCCATGGTTAGAATCATGGTCAAATGGAACTACACTGACCATGCGTGGCTGCTGGGTGAGTTAGTGAGATGTGCTCTGTCGCACTCAGTGTTTTATCCCCTAACCCAGGGATCACACCCTTGAAATGTTTAGTTTTAGCCCCAAATGTCAATTTTTGAGACTGGTTATTTCTTGAAACCTCCACTGGCTCATGTGTTGTCAGTAGATTTAAGCTGACATTTTTTTCCCCTTTCTTTTTTTTTTTTTTTGCTTCTTATTAGGCAGAGTTGGCAAACAAAAGAAGTAGAAAGACCTGTATTTAGGATTCAGCATTTCATTCAGACAGCAGATGTTTTATTTCCATTTAACACATTAACTACACACACACAAACAGACATGCCTGAGTTGCCCACTACTCGAATAAAAATGTATTCTGATGATTAAAGAAAAAATTTTAATATTTGAATAATTATTTCAATAGCTTATTTTATTTTTATGACATAGTGAAACTAATAAGAAACAAACAAACAGAAAAGCACTTTGTGCTGTGCTCCCAAATCGAAGATATGTAGTATCAGAAATTGGAAGATAGGCTGTTTTCTAACTAAATTATAAATATGCATTATTTCACAAATATTTTCTATATGTCTTTGTCTTAAAGTCAAAGGTGGGAAATTCAAATCATATCCTACAAATTTCATAGAGAAGTTGAGTAGATTAAAATTTTCAAAATTCTTTGAGTCCTATAAAGCTTAAGAAGAAGATGTTGTACTTTGATTATTAACCATTCTTTAGAGACAATTTGTGCCATAATATTTTGCATACATCATCTTATGCAACCCTTCCGACTCTCTGATAATGCAGGTGGTGTTATTCTTATCCAATGAGACCACTGAGGATCAGAGAGGGTAGGAAGCCTATCCAAGAACACATAGCAAGTGAGCACTGATGCCAGTATCAGAAACCAGATGGAACTTGTTTGGGCCTATGCTGAGCTGTGCTTGAGAGATCTGGCCACAACTACTAAGGTTATAAAACAGGTGTCATATTCTGCATGCAGATTTTGTAAAATGATGATTTTTTTTCTGTGATAAAATTTATACATTCACTTGCACATGTGCACATGTACACATGCACATACACATAACTGGAAATCAGAAAAAAGCACAAAAGGAAAAAAGATATTCCATAATTGTACAATCCAAAGAAAATTAACACTTTTGCATGTTTTCTTACATTAATTTATTTATGAATAATTTGGGGGGTTAGTTTATTTTAAAGATAACATTTACTGTCTGGTTGATTGTAAGGTTATGAATATTCATCACAGAAGATTTGAAAAATATAAAAATGTATATAATTTTAAATCCACCCTAAACTCAAAATATAAAGATAACTACAAACACTTTGGTATCTTGAGACTGAAACTGAAACTACTTATATCACACCATTTATATACAGTTCATTACATTATCACTGGTGGTTTGATTTTTACTTAATTTGTTTATATTTTATTTTTCATGGAGTAACAAATATGATTTTTCAACATATGATTGGAATGTTCTAGTTGCTCTAAGTAAAAAAAACTCTTTAGATTTTACTAAAGGACAAAAAGTTGTTCTCACACACAAAAGTACCTTGAGAATGAATGATGATACATGTTTAATCTGCCCTTGTAACTCCATGGAATGGTTTGATTTTCTTTTCTTCAAATGTAACATCTCTTAAGCACTTTCCTTCCATTGCACAGCAATGGAACCACCAACTCTGCTTGTTAATTGGATCATGTTCTTTTAACTAGAGCAGAGAACTTTGGCTTGGGCTTAAGCAAATTATATTGAAATGCCAAATTAAATCAATAAATTTGGATATTATAAAAGTTGGGAGGGTTGCAGAAAGGTGGGTTAAATTTTAATCACACTAAGAAAGTTTGTCTCCAATAAAACATAAGAATACTGTTCAGAAACCTCTCTTACGATAGACCTGGCAAAGGAACCTTAAAAAGACAAAAACTTCAATTATTTTTATATTAATAAAAAGCCTCCCAGTGACAAGAGGTAAAACATATTCGAGCTGCTACAACTTTATTACCAGGTTTCCACTTTCCCTGCAAATGCAGGATGAGTCAGAGTCAAAGCAGTGAAAAAAATAAATGAGCTTAAAATCTGTCAGCATGGTTTCTTGATGTCACATGGCTTTTTTCATGTCCACAGGGTCTCAAAGCGCTGAAAAGGTTTTTTAAAATTGTGTGCATGTATTTGTCTTCTCAAACCTCTCTGTGTTTACTTGCTTTTTGCATATTCACTTTCTCTTTTCCATACAATTTCATTTGAAAGGAATAGAGATCTCATCCATGACTCTCGACTTGAATTCTTCCTTTTATTTCATACTGTGAAAGAAAATTCCAAAAATTCCACCATCTACTTTGTGGCTCTCAGGATATAGTGGGCCCATTATATACATTATGGGGGGATGTGGAGAAAGAATTCTCATGCAAATTTCTACCACTTTGGCAAACTGGCAGCATCTGTTAAAGCTGAACACATGAATACCTCTGATCCAAGCATTGCATTGAGGGTATAAGTCATAGAAAACTGTGCATCTGTGCAGTGAAAGGTGTGTGCAATACCACCATAGAAGCATGGTTTGCAGTCGTCCTACACTGGAAACATCATAGTGCCATCCATCTCAGGATCATAATTAAATCGTGCCTCTTCCATCAGTGAACACCATGTAGCAACAAGAATGAATAGACGGCAGTAACAGTGTGAGTGAATCTCATAAACATGACATTGAGTCAAAGAAGTTGGGTCTGAAAGAATGCATACTGTGTGATTTCATTTACCTAAAATTCAAAAATAGGTAAAATTAAGTTTTGCATGAAAACTCAGTTTAGTCGTTGACATTTGGGAGTTGAAGTGCCTAGCAAGGGGCATGAGGGTGGTATGTGCTTGCTGGGGGAATTTTAATCACTCAATGTAAAAGGTGGCTCTGTAGATACAACAACTTCAACAATATTTGTCTGTACCCTGTGTTTTTCTCTGTATATGTCAACCCCTCTGTATATGTCAATATAGAGGTGATTTGCAAGTAGAATATATTATTACCATATTTACAAAATCTTTTGTGTGAAGTCAGAAACTTGACACACAGGGTCAGAATTCTTTGGAAATCCAGGTAGTGAAATTCTGGGGAAGTTGTGTTCATTTTCTCCCTCTGTCCCTCTGTGTCTCTGCTTCTATGCATGCCAACAATTTAAGCTTAATGACAGTGTGATCGCAAGTCCAAGTGGATTTGGAATCCTTTTTTTCTTTTTTGATGAGTGAAGGAATTAGACAAAATTCTCCTTATTATTAGACAAAATAATGCCCTTGTCTATTTGGATTTCCACTGCTAGGATGCTAGGTTTCTGTTCCTCTGTGAGGCTTCCCCTGACCTGTTCTCACAGAAATATAGTATCTTCTCAGTCACAGATTGGTGCTGATGTGAAGCACTCTCTACTGCCCCCTGGGTCTCTAGTATTTAACCTTGTCCAGAGCACATAATAAAAAGTATTTGTTGTATGAAAAAGGTTCAGAACTTGTGAGCTCCATGTTTTGTCTGGATAGATGCCAAAAATTGCTTTTAAAAATAGACTTCCCAATTTGGTTGAAAGGTAGTTCATGCCCATATATAGATAGGATCCAGTGAACACGTCTGGTACATAGGGGGTAGCTGTGAGCCACTCAACAGTGACTTTTGGAGGTAGCATGCTTAAGAGATTGAATTGCCATGGAGTAATTGCCCTGAAGTGTAAATAAAGGCAAGAAAGGATCACGTAGAAAATTTTACTTGAAGTAATTAAAGGTAAGTTTTTAATGATAACAATCTTGAAGTTTGATGAAGAATATTTAAAAGGGCCAAATGCTAAGAATATGTGTGCTTGTCTTCTGAATTGTTCAACTGTACTTTATTCACTTCCTTCCTTAATGAGCTGAAACTGTGTATTTCAAAAGATACATCTTAAAATTGCAGCTGGATAAGCCTCTATTATCATTTTTTTCAGATATTTCTTTGCTCACAAAGAACCAATTTGGTCTGTGGTTTAATCTCCTGAGTGATTGGAATGATACCGGTTATCTTGGGAGGTTGACCATCCCAGTGCAATGGACATTATATATATATATATATATATATATATATATATATATATATATTTTTTTTTAAATCAGGAGCTGTCTCTCCTAAGCAGGATAGTGTGGGAAAGCTAGCAAACAGAAAGTGGTGACCTGTGGTCAGGTTCCCACAGTGGATCATGCCCTTCGACTGGCCTGCACCTACTGACCCTCCATCTGCACCCTCATGGACACCAGGATGTATGTAACTCCTGGCGTATCTCCAGTGTTGCCAGGGAAGTCAGAGAGATAGGAAGAATTTTCAATTTATGTTTTTGGAAAAATATAAATGTTAACTTACTTGGTTTCTGATTCTCATTTTCAAAAAAGCACCATCGTGTTTCTCTTTAACTTCAAACTGTAATGGAATCCTCATCATGAGTCCCCTACAACATTTAAAGTACTTGCTCCATCGTAGGTGCTCAGGGCATCTTACAACACTTCTCTGCTTTCATTTACTTCACTAGGGCAAGAAATCGTTTAAATAAAACTTGTGAAAGTAAGCACTCAATAAATCCCCTTTCTTCCTATTCTAATACTGTCTGCTGTTCTAAGAATACAGGTGCTGTGGTGTGGTGGAAAGCTTAGGGATTTCCTATCACAGAACACCAAATTTTTGTCTGTGCATCATCATTAAAAAGTTACTTGGATATGCTGGGGGAGCACTGCATTGTTTTTCTGGGTCTCAGTTTCCTTAGCTGTAAAGTGACTGACACGATAATGCACATGTTGATTTAAACAATTTTCAAGTAGAAAATAAACCTAACTGACAAATACTTGGCACCCTTTCCCCCACCACCATCTCAGTAATTAAATGTGATTGTGCTTAAGCTGAGATTGATAGAGTGAAAATTACACTTTCAACTTACTAGAATTTATAGCGGTAGAAGAAATGGTAAGACATTTCCATTTCCAGTGACAGGTACCTAGTAGTTTAAAGTCTTCCATTTCATTATTCACCTTAATGTTTTCACTAAAACATATGTGGTTTTCAAACACAGGAAAGAAAACATGATAACCTGTGGTTATAATTTCCACTAGAAAATAGAAAAAGTATAACTCAGAAACAGTGTTTGTGGGGAGTTCCTTTAAATACAAAAACCCATCTTAAGAAAACTTTTTCTCAAGAATACTGTTACTTGTGGCAAATTTCAAAAGCTGTTGCAAAATAGGACCTAACTGTATCTTTTATCCCAATTAGAAGGGAATGGTGGTCATACAACTGTGAAGAAATCAGTGCTGGAGGCATTTCAATCTTCTAGTATATTTTCAAGGAGTTGCTCCTGTCTCCTTTCTCACCAAATTCCAAGACATTTGGATAAAATGACTTTCCAGCACTCCCTTCCTACTTCCCAGTGACTCCAGATATCCCTGGTCAGATCCCACCTTGGAGCAAGTGAATGTGTTCAAATATATTCTTCATCTCTATCAAGTAACATTCACAGTTATATTCAGGAACTGGTTCTGTCTTCCGCTGTGATCAGATGAGTTCCTATCTGAAATGAATTCTTCCACAAATTAATAAAGAGCACCAGTTAAGTTTATGATGTGAGCAGAGGTCTGAATTTCACAGTGAATGGGAAGGAGGTATAGAAAACAAATTTAAAAATTCCTTTGAATTTCCTAATATGTCACATCCAGAAATTTAGGAGGGATGTCATAAGTTTTATGTGAGTTCTAATTTCACAAGACACAGCTATGCTATTTTAACTTTGGAGATCCTCTTTAGATGGCCAGGTTACCTAGCAATGAGAGAAACATCATGCTTGACTAAATCCATGCATTTGTTCAAGAAGTCTCCTGCTAAAGCTAAGTGAATAATAAACACAGTAGTTCAGATTTTTCTGTTGGTTGTCTTACTAATCATAATCAAGTATGAATATGGTATGCATATCTCTTTAGCGTTTCAGGAAGAACAAAGACATGTGGGTTCCGTTTTAGAGGGAAGAATAGCAGCATGCATGTAGCAAGAAAATTGGAGTGAGCCCATTTGCCAAGTTCTTATCTGCTACAAAGTAAGATGTTATCAGTGTGTTTGTGTTTATACATAGCACAGATGTATGTGGTGAGATGTACTTTTGTGTCAATGCAAGAGAGCATTGGGGAGTCCTCACAATCTGTGTTACTGCTTCTACTCTTGTTCCACTGCAGCCTGCACTCAGCAGTGACCCACTCAGCACTTCAGCAGCAAGTCCAGTCCTCTGCTCTGCTCTCCAGAAGCACTGTCTCACAATCCATCTGCACCAGCCAGCCCTAATCCCCAGGCACCTATCCCACTCATCTCCTTTACTCAATTCCAGCCATATTGGCCTCTTTTCAATTCTTAACAAGAAGCAAGGCTCAGCCAAGGGTTCCATCGGGTCTTGGCTGAATATCAGTTTTTTCAGAGAGAATTTCCCTGACTCATCAGTTTAAAGTTGCAGCCTCTCAGACACCCCATCCGTTCATGCATAACTACTGTTCCCAGTGCTTGCCGTCCTGACTGCTCCCTGTTCCTTTACCCAGAGTCCTTTCTAGAGCATAAGTGCTGAGCCTGGGAGATGTCTTTACTGCGTTTTGCTTTCTATCATATATACCCAACATAGTAGTCATTCAAATTACATTTGTTAAATGAATGAAATAATTAAATGCAAATTATCTTAATACAATTAAATATATTGAATACATTTCATGTATATACAAATTTTTCATGCAAAATATTGAATTGCTATGAACTAAATTAGTCCTTTTACATTATAAGAAGTACTTATTACATTTATCAAAACAAAAAAATACGGGCCGGGCACTGTGGCTCGTGCTTGTAAGCTTCAGCCTATGAAGCGGCCGGGGCTAGGGATCGCGGTTCGAGTCCCGCCTGGGGCCCATAGCGAGACCTAGTTCCAAAAAAAATAGCTGGGCGTGGAGGTGTGCGCCTGTAATCCCAGCTACCTGGGAAGCTGAGGCTGGGGATGGCTTTGAGTCCGTGGTACCCTGGGCAACGAGAGCCTGCGGTTCCACGGGCAAAAATAGCGAGACCTAGTCTCAAAAAAAAAAAAAAAAACACATTATTTTTGTCCTTTAAATCCATTCAGACATAGCTGACAATTAAAATGTGTATATATTTAAGGAATAGGCACACAACTTGATGATTTGATACATGTATACATTGTGACATGATTACCAAAACAAGTTAATTAACATCTCCATTACTTTATAGTTTGTGAGTGTGTATGTGTATAGGTGGCAACAATACTTAAGAATTATTCTCTTAGAAATACTGGATGATCTCACCTATATGAGGGATATAGGGAAAACAAACAAACAAATGGACAAGAAAAAATTAAAACTGTCAACAGAACTGAAGCATAGAGCAAGAGAGGGGAAGGGGGTTAAAATCAGAGGAGAGATGGACAGAAAAGATTAAGATGATGGGTGATAAGGTGGCGGGGGAATCCTGGGGTAGACAAGGATATAAAATAGAATAAATTAAATAAAAACTATCATAAATCAATTAGAAAAGATAAAGAATTTTTCTCTGAGCAAATTTCAAGTATACAAGAAAAAATAGTTAACTGTGGTCACATTGTTGCACATTAGAATTTGAGTAGCTGTGGATTTAATTAGTACTTTCACATCTTAAGTATTTAATATACTTATAAATAAAAGCAAGGAGCAAATTATTTACTTTAAATGAAAAATCTTCCTTCAGACAATAATCAAATCACCTCCATGAAAATAATCGTAAAACAATGAAAATCTTTGTTCGTTGACAGCTATACCAAAAGAGCTATCAAGGCATCACTATTTTCATAGAATGCTGTATTTATTTCTATTGTTGCTGTTCAAATGACCACAAATAAAGCAATTAATACAATAAATTTATTACCTGACAAGTAAGTTTGAAGTTGGTGTCCACTCAGTTGATCTCTGCCTCCAGGTCTCCCCACTGAAATCAGTGTTGATTAGCCCAGCTTATTCTGAGAAGTCTGGAAGAATCTACTTCCAAGCTCTTTCTGTTTGACAGCATAGCCCTGTGCTTGTGACTGAGGGTCCACAGGACCTAGGGCTGGCTGTCCCAGAAAAACTCACTTACTCTGAGAAGTTTTTCTTTAGTCCTGGCATGTGGTCTCTACATCACAGAGTCAGATGGGCATGATCAGACCCTCCTGCTTTTGGGCTCTCTCTACTCCCCTCTGCCATGTTCTATTTTTCAGCAAAGGAGCTCTCTGCCACCAACGGCTCATTTGATAAAATGGCCCTCCCACACAATCTAAATAAAACCTTATCATAAAGCCTTCAGCCTTAGCAATGACTGGGAGTTAGGAAATGGACATCTTTTGGTGGAGTGGGGGCTGTTCCACAGGAACAGTCTTAATGTAGAGATGCTGTCAGAAAAACATTACCTCTTAAAACGAAAGGTTGTACTCAGGAAAATAACTGCCCACTGAGGATCATAAAAGTCGTTTGATGCTGAGAGGAAGGTGCTTATTGATTATCATCATGTCACAAGTCTGAGTTGGGAGAGACAGAGAGATGAAGTGCTGGCTTTATAAGACAGATCTCCTCAACTTTGCATATTCATAGTTTTGACTGAATCAAAATTTATCAAGTAAGATCACTCCTTGAAGTGGTCAATTTATGATAAATAAGCTTAAAGGAGATTGATTTATACATTAGAGTCAGTTAATAACTTTTGTGTGCTTGTTCACAAATATTGATTTAAACCTTTTTAGTGTGGTGGTGTAAGTCTTTACAAAAGGGAGAGAGAGAGACTTTTCTCCTTGTGCCCAGAGTAGGCTTCTTGTCACCTTGGCAGAGGAATTGGAGGTTCACTAGGGCCCTGTGAGTAACCCAAGCTCTGTCATTACCATTACTTACGAATGTAGATTATTTCAAATGAGAGTACTAAGGGCCCTGAAGGTTAGAAGAGGCTCCTACTCTTGCCCAAGTTCTTCATCCAACTCTAATTGGAGACAAAGATCAATATACCCTTTTTCTAATGGAAGGATCAGTCACTGATCTCCCTAGAAGAATGTGGTTTGAGGTTCTACCTAGTTCTATTTTATCAGTAAATGTGTTCTCTCTCTCTCTGAATCTCATCTGTACTCTCATCTGTACTCTCAGAGTAAGAATGAGATCACCCCCTTTCTTGTCTGTGAGATCTCCTCCCCCTTTATGTCTTTGATGCCCAGATCTTAAAATGGGCATCTGTTCCATGTTCTTTAGAATTCACAGATTTGTGATGTCTCTGGCCATATGCTATTGAGATTGTTTTTTCCATTGCTAATCCATTTGATACTGTTGTGATTACTTGTCCAGC
This sequence comes from Uropsilus gracilis, assembly GCA_004024945.1. Classification (NCBI taxonomy): domain Eukaryota; kingdom Metazoa; phylum Chordata; class Mammalia; order Eulipotyphla; family Talpidae; genus Uropsilus; species Uropsilus gracilis. Next base: position 21,920 of record PVHY01010747.1, read on the forward strand.
CTGAGAAGAGAACAAAAAGATACGGGATCATTTCTTTTGTACCCTTGAAAGTGTTAGGAATCATGTCAAGCATTGTTTACATTCTGGAAGGGTTGGTGATCAAAACCTAATTAAGAAAACAACATCACTTCAGATAAATGCAAGGAAGAAGGCACTACAAGTTGGTAAGCTACAGGGAGGTACAGAATACTGTGGGGAAATCTCAGTGAAAGTGGCATATAAATAAAATCTGAAAACGAAATGTGCATCTGCCATTTGAATGGATATCTGTGGAGAAAAGATGCAGGAGCTTTCTAGGCAAAAATAACCACAAATTCTAATCTACAAGGCTATGCTTAGATTTCCAGAGTTAAGAAGTGAGAGCAAAAATAGTGCTGCTTTTTTTTCTCCTATCAGAAATTACCTAAAAGCAACAGTGAGCACAACAACAATGAAAGCTGAACTATTTTGTGTGTGGGGCGGCACTGTCAAAAGCTTGCTGTTTGTGTGTCAAAGGTCTGCAAGTAGGACATTAGCTGGGAGGAGTATGTTTATAGAACTGACACACACAAGACTTGTCTGGTGTGGAGTGTTCTTGCTAGCATGGAGCACAATTTGGTACTGCCACTTTAAATGTCTCGTGCATATAATTGGCTCAGGAGGAAACCTTTAATGTTATGATACTGAATTTTGGCCTTGGTTTGCTTGGCCCATAAACTGAACAGAGTTGAGGTAAAGGAAAGTAGTCTAATTGGTCAGCAGATTGAGGAGGGCAGCCGACTTGTATCTGAAAGACCACTAGACCACTCTTTGACAGAGGGCAGGGGTATTTATACGGAGTATCAGATAGTAAGGGGGGGGGGGGAGCGGGCAAGGGACAGGATGTCCGTCCTTGTGACATAAGCATCTGGAGGTTTTCGTTGATGCCAGCTTGCTTCCACTATCACCTGGTGGTCAGCAGTTATTTTATCTTCTTAGTGATGCTATTTCCCTGCAGAATGTAAGCAAACAAAGTTTGTTAAGCTCTAGAGGGTAAATAAAGGAAATGGGAGGGCTTATCTGGGGGACAGAGAGAGGGGAAAGACTTTCTTTGCTCTATCATTGTGTATGAATTGTGCCAAACACAGCAGAAAAATAGGTGCTGCTCAATTCCATATCTGTGAAGTACAGTGACAGAAATTACACTAGTGGTTTCCTGGGGCAGGGACTGGGTGTGAAGGTTGACTGCAGAGAGACACAAGAGAGTGCCTGGGGGGATGAAAATACTCTTTATCATGACTGAGTGATGGTTACATCATAGAAATTTAGCAAAAGCCATTGGCTTATACAATCAAAGTGTGAAAATTTATTGTGGGCACATTATTTCTTAATATACTTCTTAAACTTAGTAAAGTTAGTAAAATAATTTAAATCAAATACCTATTTGCAGAGGAAAAAAAGCAGGTGACATTATCCTAACTGACATTGCTAGGCTACTGAACTTAACAGTTTTTTTTTTTAAAGCCTTCTATTATTTAAGAACATGAAATTTATTCTCATAATTTTTTGAGTGCATAATACAGTGATGGTATCTGGACACACTGCTATACAATAGATCTTTAGAAATGACTCATTTCATATAATTGACACTTCATACCTGTTTACTCCTTCCCTGTTCCCATCCTTTAGCAACCACAATGCTACTCTCTATTTAAGTGAGTTTGACTGTTTTAGATTTCCCTTATACATGGAATCATGCAGAATTTGTCTTTCTGTGACTTGCTAACTTCATTTAGTGTGCTATCTGCCTGATTCATCTGTGCCTTCACATAGGCAGGATTTTCTATTTTTCCAAGGTTGAATAATATTACATTATGTGTATATATAACCTTTCTTTTATTCATTTAGTTGTGAAATTTGAGAGGGAAATCTAGAAAATTACAATCCAATCATTCTCATAAAGATAAATGCAAATTATGAGCAAAACATAAGTTAGTAATATTTAGAAACTATAATCCATATGATGTTGGGTTTATCTAAAATTGCAAGGTTAGATTAGCATGAGAAAATCAACCAATGTAAGTCACCACAATAATTGATACAAAGAGGAAAGTTAGCCTCATTATAAGAAAATGCAGAGAAAAACAATTCATATAGCTTGGCATTCATCCACAACACTCTTAGCTTATTATGGAGGAATGCTTCTATAGGGTATCTGAAAAACCTAGAGGCAACAGCAGACTTAATGGTGAAACACTGGAAACTTTCCACCTGTGTTATTAAAGAATAAATATGTTTGCCTTCACTTCTTTTTAACATTGTTCAGTGTTAGCTGGCAAGGTAAGATGAGAGAAATACAGATTGCATTGGGAAAAATTCTATCATTATTTGTAGATGAGATTATTGCATGCTAAAACAAACAAACAAAAAAACCTAAAAAGAACCTGTAAATAAATTACAAGATAAAAAGCTTGAGGTTTATATAAATTTAATATATAAAATCAAAGGATTTAAATTCAATAATAAAATAAATTATAAATTATAATAATGATAAAATGTTCAAATTAATAAGGTACATGGATCAAAACTGAAGTGTTTTTTCTATTTTTATTGAGGGATATTGACAAATAAAATCATAATATGTTTATAGTGTAAACATGATTACTTGGCCATTTGAAATTATTTGCAGAATTAAAACACCTCCACATATTTGCATAATTACTTTGGGGGAATATAATCTCTTAAGGGTTACTCTTTTTGCAAATTTCCAATATGTATTACAGTATCATTAGCTATACTCACCAAACTGTGCATTAGATGCTCTCAACCTGTTTACCTTGTAACTGGAAGTCTTGGATCTTTTCATCAACTTCTTTCCTTTTGCTCATCTTTCAGTGCTTGACAGTCATTTTCTACTCTTTATTTATCTGAGTTGGATTTCTCTTTTAGATTCCACATACAAGTGAGATCATAAAGTATTTATCTTTTTCTTTCTGGATTATTTCTTGTGGTATAGTGCCAATGTTGTCACAACTGTCAGGGTTTTCTTTTCTAAAGCAGAATAGTGTATCATTGCCCATACACCTGCATGCATGCCCAAGTATGCACACACACGCACACACACACACACACATTTTCTTTATCAGCAAACACTTAAGTTGTTCCATAGTTTGGTTATTATGTTGTTTTTTTTTTTTTTTTTGATTTGTAATGTTGCTTCTTTTGTGTGTATATCCAAAAGCGGAATTGCTCAATCACGTGACAGTTCTGCCTTTATTTCTTTTGAAGAAACTCCATGCTGTTTTCTATAGTAGCTGTACTGATTACATGCTCATTAACAGTGTAGAGGTTCAATTTTCCATATCCTAATCAACATTTATTATCTCTTTTCCTTTTAATGATAGACATTCTAATGGAGGTGAAGTGATATTTCATTGTGGGTTTGATTTGCATTTCCTTGGGGATTAATGATGTTCAGTATCACTCCATGTATCTATTGGATATTTGTATGTTCAAAACATAGACACAAAAGTGTCTCTTAAGGTTTTTTGCCTATGTTATTTTATTTTTCACTGAAGTACTGTTGGTTTACATCTGTTAGTGTTTTTGGAAGTGTAAGATCTCCCCTTTCAGGTGTAGTCACCGTAACATATCCAATACCAAAGTGTCCATACACCAGAGTTCCCTGTTCTCTCTCCCCACACTGTTCTCCCGTCTCCCACTTCCCCTCTTACTCCCGGATGCCTCACTTCTATGGGCAGATTTCAAGGATTGGTCTTAAAATTTGTCTTTGTCTAGTCCTTTGCTTTACTTTTCTATATTCCACACATAAATGACACCCATTTTAAAAATTGGATTAATACATTTCCTACCGAGCTATAAGAGTAATTTGCATTTTAGATATTAATCTCTAATTGCACACATGGTTTATAAATATCCAATATGGTTTTAGTTTTTACATTTAACTCAATTCATTTCAAATTGACTTTTTGTGTCTGTCTAGTTTAAGATAGGTGACCAATTTCATTCTTTTATATGTGACTATTGGGTTTTCTTAATACCATTTATTTAGGAGACTTCATTTTCTCATTATGTGCTTTTGATATCTTTGTCAAAAATTAATTGATTGTTAAGCATGGTTTTATTTTGGGGCTTTATTTCACTTGTTCATGTACTTGTTTTTGTGGAATGTTGTACTATCTTGATTTGTAGGAAAGCTTTGAGTTCCCCAGGGTTGTTTTCTAGGGACAAGGGCTCCATCCTCATGATCTTATCACCTACACAGCAACCCTCTAAAACCATCATATTAGGATTAGAACGCAACACACATTTTGGGTGGACACACATTCAGTTCATATAATCACATACACATTTATTGCTTGAAAACCTCTTATATTGTCAGTATTATGATTTACTATTTCAAATAAGCCTCTAGTGAAGATATGATTGTTTTCTGGACCCTGTGATACCTAATATTCTGTCACAAATATAACTAGTTACCAGTAATTACAAATAAAATTTGCAATACCAGTCAAGATTTCATGGAAACTGATGAATCCTCATGAAGAAGAAAAAGCACAAGTTCTAGAATAGAGAGCTTAGGTATTTATTTCAGAGTTTCCATATTTCAAGTAGAGGACTGATACTTTCCGAGGGTGAAATGGAAATATTTATCAATGAAGTGATGTTAGCTAAAACTCACCTTTTAGATTAATATAGCAATTTACTGAGATCACTTATTCAAGTACTAGCAGGAGTCCTTTTGTTTTCTTAGTTAGCAGAACAAGAGCAACCATGTTCATCAGTCAGCTTAATTTTTTAATATATATTTTGAAATTCTTATCTTAAAAAAAATCATGTTCATGATTAACAAAAAGTGAGGCCACTGTTTCTAAACTTGCTCATTAGAAGAAGTGGTTAACATTTCTGTCAATGAGACTAGCAATTCTTAAATTCACCTCCCTGTTTTCTTCATTTTCAGCATTTTCATCCAATAGCACTTTTGGAGTCTAGATTGTGGATTTCATGGTCTTTTGTCTAAGGGAACTGCTATTCTAGTGGATAGAGCTAGAAAAGTATATTCACTTGCAAGAGCTATTGTAATAGCATATGGTGACTTAAAAACAGAAACTTAATGCCTTATAGTTCTAGAGGCTAGAACTCCTAGATCAAGATATAAACAGAGTGGGTTCCTTCTGAGAACTCTCTTCTTGGTTTATTGACGACTGTCTTGTTCCTGTGCCTTTACAAGATCGTTCCTCCACTTATTAATCTCTTCTTAGAAAGGCACTAGTCATTTTGGATTAGGGCCCACTCTACTGACTTCATTTAACCTTGATTACTTCGTTAAAGACTATCTCAAAATCTAATCACATTCCAGGGCACTAGGGACTTCAATGTATGACTTGGGAATGGTACACAATGTAGCCTGTAACAATGCAAGTGACTTTGTGTTCTATAACCATGCCTCTGGGAGGCAGGGTGTCTAGAGACCCTCTGCATGGGGAGATAATGCCGTGTGCAGGATCTGGATGAATGAGTAGGCTTTCTCCAAGGGGAGAAATATGCACAAGTCATTCCAGGAAGAATTAACAGCATGTGCAAAGATAAGAAGCTACAAACCATCATAATGTGTTTGAAAACATGGAAAATACCCACTTTGAGATAAGTGGCAGATGGGTGGTAAGAAATAGGGGACATTCAGACCTAGGCGGTGATAGTAGCAGCCACAGTTGTTGGCTTTGTATTTGAAGAAGAAAACTGCAAACTCAGTGGGACAGCTGAGTAATTTGATTGCATCAACCCCCATACCCTATCCTATGTAAAGGAGTTCTCTGTAGAGTCATCTACTTGCTTATTTGGTTGTTAAATTACCGCCTGTTCCTGCTGATGGGTTTATAGAGAGATTCACAGATGTTGCTGATATTTTCAGCCTAGCCATGTTGGATTTGAACAGTGACTGGTTTTGTCTTTTGTGAAAAAATACTTGCATGCACAGCATCCTTGGAAGGAGAAACTATAAGGTCAAATATTTTTGTTGGGTGCCTTAAGGTACCTATTGGAATTACATTTTCTACCTTAGTCGTCCTTTCTAAGTGATAGAGACATATCAACCATGAGTAAATATGGTAGCATCTTTTTCCACTTTCAGACAAAAACAGCTCTTGAAACTAGTGCTTTAGTATTTCTGATGTGCTTTTTTGATATTTTTCCATAGGTAAAAAAGATGACATCTGATAGTGTCACTTTTAAGTATTTTTCAATTTTCATAAAGCTTTACATTCAATAGAAATATAGCCCCACAACTATCAAATGCAATATAAGCTTATTATAGATGGCTGTCCTGTCCTTGTGCCTTCAAAAGTATTATACTTAATACTAATTTAGCCAATTTCTGAAAATGTATTAATTGTATTATCTCTATGTAAAGAAATCTTGTTTATTATCAAAATGCTATTTTTCATCGTAGCAATCATTTACTGAGAGTTCATGTCTTTGGAAAGCAGGATGAGAAAAGCAAGATAAAAGTTATTATCAGTCAAGATAACTTGAGAGAGTTTTTAAATGACTGGGAAGAGAAAAAGCAGATAACAGGGATTTGAATAGAAATATATATATATATTTTTTAGCATGCAAACAGTGAAACTAACTCCATAGAAATGAAATTTACTCCTCAAATGGCAAGTTAAAAGGTGTTTCATAGAGGAATTTAATGGTTTACTGAAGACATGTAAGTCCTAAGCAAATTATATTCATAGGCAGAGCTTGTCACAATTACTGAAATTTTAACTAGGAAATTAGTTAATGCCCTGTCACTCAATAATGAATCTTTTAATATTTTTTATGCTATAGAAAATAAAAAATTTTAAGTTTCTACTAACTGGTTGTCTCTTACTTAGATATATTATAATCCTTATAACAGACTATGAGGCGGATAGTATTTCTTCCATTTTACAGAAAAAGGTGATTGAAATTCACACAGTACACCAAAATCCCATGGCCAGTAAATGGCAGAATGTAGATATGTATGGAATTTTGATTTTAAGCTCATATTCTGTTATCCTTTCCATAGTACACAGCAAGTATTCAAAGAATTTTTTGGGTGATTGAATTTTTTAATACAATTAAAATATAAAAGGAAAAGAGTTAATAATAGAAAAATAAAAAATGAAAGAGAAATTTTCTGAGTCCATGCTAGACTGGCAAGGAGTTAGGAGATAAGCTCAAATCTACCTCCCCAACTAAGAAATGGGATGAATGAAGTGAAATAACTGTGCCTAGCACATGAAGCACATGAAGGGCAGTTCACAGAGGAGGAGGTATGAAGAGACTTTTCCTCAGCTGAGGAGAGCTTTGAATTTCTGTTGCTGGGCTCCTTGCCTCCATGTAACCTCCCTCTTTGGCTTTTGTCTCTTAATTCCAACTAGTTTTAGAACTCAGCTTGAAGTTAGCCATAAACCTCTGAACTCTGCTATGTTTGCAAAAGCAAATCTCAGAGAAAAGTTTAGATCTGACTTTTTTCTTTTGTGCTCTAGGGTCTGAATGCAATTTAACCATTTAACCTCAGTTATAGTTGCTGTAATAATGATCAGAGATGTGTGGTGAGTCAAAAGTGATATCTACCATGTGTTCATTCCTATTAAGCTCATATATGATCTCAGTACTGTCTCAATGCAGTGTTCTAGGGAACTATTACAAGTAAATTGGACATAACAATGAAATAAACCAATTTGCCTTCTCCAGAATAGATTCTCCAAAACTGTGTGGGAGCATATTTTTGTATGTACCTGGGTGAAAGTTACTAAACATTGTTGCATAATTTGTTAGTTCAAAACTGTTGCTTCCCTATTGAGAGGATTTAGCTAATAATTCAGGGAGGAGAAACAGGTATTGCCCTCCTTAGAGAACAGGTGATGAAGTCATAGAAAGCGAGTATGCTTGCTATGGGATAGGAGCTGGTTAGAACTGAAGCAGCTGGACCAAAATGTTCCTACAGCATATTTAGCGAAGCACAGAATACTAGTCTGGGACTGTAAACTATTCAAATGCATCTGGTTGGCATATGAGAGTAAAATATATTTAAATCAGTTTAACTAGCTATAATTTACATCAAGTCTCCTTAGTTTCAGGAAAATTTTTCCATAATTAGCACACAGGTGTTGATTTCCTTGAATATTAAGAGAAATGATCTAGTTGATAAATATTATTTGTGAAAGACATGAGAAGAAACAGAAAAATAGCAAAATCGATTAGTCAGGATAATATATCCTCCAAAAAATATTTAATATGCAATTGTATTTTGAATTATCATTAACAAGTTGTCTTCACAAAGACTTCCTCTCTGAAACTGTGCATAAAGTAAAAAGAAGATATGCAAGTAGATTACAAGTTAACCTAAAAGAAGGAAGCCTTTAATTGGACACAGAGTTACACATTCAGTCACATTAATTAATCTTATAACCTTAGGAAAAATTTCACCTCAATCACACCCTGTTTACAACTCAGGAGAAACGTGATTTTTTGGCGTTTGGACCTGCATAATTGAGAGAAACGCTAAATGTAGTTTCTTTATTGAATAATCCATATTGAGTTTCTACAAATGTTCATATTTATTTCTAGAGTAAAATGTGCTTCAAGATCAAGTAATGGCAACAAAAGGGAGATGATTTCTTATTGCGGTTTTGGTTTGAAGGCTTAGATACTCTTTCAAGTTAGACAGATTTCCATAGATCTGAGTAAGTGAGACCAAACCTGTCTTTCCTGATGTATGCTGAGAGAAGGCAAGTGTGTGGAGGGTACAATGGGCTGTTGGTATCAGAATGTGGTACAACTCAGGGACATTGCTACTGTTGTGATGAGAACAGGGAGAAGGTGTAGAGAAAACAAGAGCTATCTTAGCCACAGGAGAGACTGGGCTGGTGAGAACTGTTGGGTCTTTTCCAGGCTCTTCACTCCTTATCAGTCAAGGCTCCATATGTCCAGTTTATCAGAATCATGCTCATTCTCAGGCTCTTCCCCATATGTGCATCCAAATTTCAATATTTTATTATTTGGTTTAATATTAAATGATAGAGCCTCACAAATTTTCTTAGGCATTAATTGTACAATCCTAGGAGTTCTTAAAGGTAAACATAAGTGAAAGTCAAATCTTAATTCTGCATAAAGAAGCATTAGTGTTTGAAGATTGATGGAAACTTCATAGAGTTTTTTCATGCAGCTGTGATCAGTGAGTTACAAGCAGCAGACAGAAACACAATTTGCATATGCAAACCAGTACAGCTTGAACAATGTCTTAATTGTTATCTAAATGAGGAATAATTAATTCACATTTGTATAGCATGCTAGCTTTCACTTAGTTAATTGTATAGCTCCAAATTTCAAAATTAAAGCAATGCATATATTGGCTCCCATTTAGTGAATTTAACAACAGCAATGAATTTGTAAATTGAGAAGCTTGTCAGAGGGAATCCCCTTCTGCTAGGAATCATTTCGCTCACTGTTGCTCCTCCTATACATTCTTTAAAAAAAAATAATTTATTTATATATAAATTTCACAGCTACGTGATTTCTGGGGTTAACCCCACCCAACCGTTCTCACCCTGTCCCACCCCCCATTTCCAAGTTGTGTACTTAATTTGATTGTTGGCTTGTTTTGACTTTTCTTCATGGCTTTTTGTTTATCTTTTCCATGTCCCATATAGTAGAGAAACCATTTGGTTTCTGTCTTTTTCACTTTGACTTGTTTCTGCTAATATGAATTCTTCTAAGTCCATCCATGTTATCATAAAGCGTTCAATTTGCCATGTTTAATTGATGAGTAATATTCCATTGTGTATATACACCACATTTTTTTCATCCAGTCATCTGTTTTGGGGCATTTCAGTTGCTTCCATGTCCTTGCAATTATAAATAGTGCTGCAATAAACATCCTAGTACAGGTGTCCCTTTGCACCCAGATTGAAGTCTCCTTTGGGTAGATTCCCAAGAGAGCAATTGCTGGGTCATCTGGTAGTTCCATTTTCATTAATTGGAGGACCCTCCAATGTCCAACCTCCTATACACTTCTTAATACAGTAGAGAAATTTGTCTCCCTCTCTGAAATAAATTGTGTAACTTTAGAAAAGAAAACTAACTAGGAAGAGGAGTCCAAAATACAAAATGTTACAAAGGAACACAATTCGGATTTCAGATTTCTCTGTGCTCTGAGGTTGAATTGCCTTTCTCACCTGCAAAGCAGCAGTCCCCCACCACTTCTCTCAGCACTTGCTTGTTCTGTCTCCTAGAGCAATAGCTAAGAGGAGGTTCCTGCCATGTCCATTTTGACTCATAGAATTGTCACTGCTTGATGCTATTATAGTCTCTGGATTTGGGACCTCTTGGGAAAAAGAGTTTACCAGAAAATTTCATATCAACTATCAAAGTTTAATAAAAGATTGCTCTTGAGCACAGGGAAGGCAATCCCAAAGATAGGACTCTAGGTAGACTCTCTGAAGAAATCTGTAAGCCAGTTTCTCTGTTGTCTTTGAAGGTCTTAGCTCATTCTTGAAGCCTTCTGAATGCTCCAGAGTGGAGCATACACATTTGACCTTTCATAATTAGCATTACACAGTGGGCAGGTTTGCTGACAATCTATGGACTGTTCCAGATGCCTGAAAGAAGATAATTACTCCTGGGCACTCAAAGCACGTGTGGAACAATGTATGAAAGGAATAGTTATAGAAAAATTCAATCTCTCTAGTGTTCAGCTCTTCCTAGCCTGAGAACCCTCTGGCAGCCAGGTATTTATCTAGTGGCTGGTTCTGACCTCCCCCTACTCTCGCCTCACACCCCCTACTTTATTAGAACTCATCAAGGAAGTGAGCCTACACTGGGGATTTTGTTTCTTCACAGCCTTCCACAGGCAGAGGCTGGAATTTAAAAAAACTTTGATCTCCTGAAGAAATATTGACAGTATGTTCCATGGCATTGATGATGAAGATTTGGGGGCATAAAGAATTTTATCTCCCAGTGACAAGGGAGTTAAGAGAAAAACAAACACTTGGGATTACCTAAAATTTAAAAATTATACGTAGTGAAAGAAAATCAAAGCATATTAAAAGTAATTATTGCTGAAAGGTATAAAATATTTACATATTATAAAACTGACAAAGGGTGAATATCAAAGAGACACAAAAAACTTAAACAATTCAACGTAGAAAGTGGGAGATAAACAATTACTAAGTGAGCAATAGATCTAAACACACAATTTGCTAAATATCCAGAAGTCAGCTGATAAAGGGGAAAATGCTCATTATCATTTAAATTAAGGGAGAACTAGGTTGAAACATTAAAAGGTAGCATTTCATATTTGTGAGAATGACACATATTTAAAAAGCAAACCAAACAAGTGCTGGAGAGCATGCAGGAAAAGGGGAACCTATTATACTGGGAATGTAAATCAGTTCAGTCATTTTCAAAAGTAATCTGCATTTACCTTAAAAACTTAAAGTGAAAATACAGTATGACTCATAAATCCCATTCTTGGACATCTATTTGAAGAACATGAAACCATCAAAACAAAAGATCTATATATTCTTCAATTTTTATTACAAAACTATTTACTGTAGTTGGGCCATCAATAAATGATTGGATCAAGAAGATGTGGCATATTGCCATTATGGAATACTATTCAGTCAGAAGGAAAGATGAAATGGTACTATTTACATCAAAACAGAAGGAGTTCAAGGGGAATATATATATCAAAACAAGGCAGAATGACAAAGACATATACTGGACATTTCCATAGCAGATTATTCAACTAGATAAAATACTTATTAAAACTAGTGCATATAAACAAGGAAGTCTTTGGTATTAAGAGGGAATGGAAGGCAAAGGGGTAGTGAGAGGGGGAGATACTGAAGGATAGCTACAGGAAAATATCATTTAGACTGGGAGCAAGTGAGGGAGCAAGATCTAATGTAACAAAATGCTAACAGTTGATTAAGATGAAGGTATTTGCTTAGAATTCTTTCAGCCTTTCTGGAGGTTTTTAATTATTCAAAATAAAGATTGGTGAAAAGGTTGGTGTTAAGGGGAAATGTAAAATAAAAAACACATCACCTTCAACTCCTGTGCACGTAGGTTTTCTGATTTTGGTTCCACTGAGCAGACATATTTGCTTGGGACCTAACTTTAGGTAGGTGGAAGTGAGGGTGGGGGTGGAGGGGAGGGAGCTCCTTTCTGTGTATGTGGATCCCAGCACTAGCCAGATGGCTCAGCAAGTGAAAACATCCAGGCAGCTTCCAGCTCTGGCCAGTTCAGATTATGGCAAAAATTACTGTGATCCTGACCACCAAGTTCTGTCAAAACTTCAAAATTTCTTCAAAAACTGTCTTAGGAGCACAACTCAGGATTTGCAGGCTTCCAACTGAATTTGGGATGTGTTCAATGATTGTGAAAAGAATAATTTCTTCTTTATGCCAGCTGGTGTAGAGTCTATTCCCTGTAACTGAGCTTATGCCCTCATAATAATTGTCAGAATTCCCAAGAACACAGGGGTATTTGCTGATGGTGTGTGAACTTGCTGGATTTTAAAGTAACATGAATATACTATCTTCAGAACATGGACTACCTGTTAACTATACTGGAACTTGATTAAAATTATTATAATCTCAGGGTTTAAAACTAGTTTTCAAGAAACAGAGAGCCAAGGAATATATCTGCAGACCCTGAAAACCTCTCTTCTGTCTTGTGGTCAGATGCTGATGCAAGTGAACATCAGATGTGGTCTATCTTCATGAGTTGCTGAATTACAGCAGAGGTAGTGCTTGTTCAACCTCAGGGTTTTTTTTTTTTTTTTTTTTTTTGTGAAAATGGGATGATGCTGGGAGAGAGAGCTTTGGAGGGAGGATATGGGGCAAACTTACACTCTTAGTGAAGCTTACTCATCAGCAGAGGCTAACACCATTCTCACCCCTAAACCCCACAGGTTGTGGCTTCATGTAAGGATCTCACCTGGAATGATGACCTAACTGGGGTGTAAGGGGGTGTGCTACCATGTTATTGCTGCCTCCAGAGTATGAATTTATTTTCACAATGTCAGTAACACTCAGTGAGAAAGTATAAATCCTTACCAGGAGAAGAGTTAATAGAGTTAAATAATTTTTCTGAAATTACATTGTGCTAATTGCTATCATCAGAAACCAGGAAAGTATGGATGGAAGTGTGCTCTAAAGGGCTTATTCTGAGGAGAAAGGCACATAATTGTAGATTAGGCTGAATTTTTCAAATAGGGGCACTCTGTAAATTCTGAGTCTAATTACTCCAGTTAGCTGGGAAGACTGAGAGTAATTCTCCATATTTGCTCAGAAGGTTGATTTACATGTGGATTCAGGCAGTAACAGTCCACACGAAATGATTATGAGATCAGAAATGCCTTGGCTTAAAGCAGAAAAAGAAGTTCAAAAATGGACACCAGTCCTGCCCACTGCGACTCTGAACACATCCCATTCCATAAACCTTCCTTTGCAAAGCAACAGCAGCTCTTTCTACCTGTTTTTTTTCTGTGCAAGCTTCTCCTCCTTTTCTTTTCCTAACAAACCAGTCCTTTTAAAATGTGAATAATAATAATAATAATAATAATAATAATAATAATAATAATTTAAAGATTTAAGGAAATAGAAATCCCTGTCAGCTACTAATTGCTAACAACACGAATATACTGACTTATGGTGCTGGAAATCAGAAGTCCTCAAACAAGGTGTTGGTGAGTTCTCTCCCTTCAGGAGACTATGGGAGAGAATCTGTTCTTGGCCTTTCCACAGCATCCCTTGATTCATGTCTCCATCAAAAGCCAGCAGATGGGCATCATCAACTCTCTTACACAAACACACATTCTGCTCCTGTGAGGATGTCTTCTTTTCACTGACCTTCCTGTTTCCCTCTTAGGAAGATTGTATGTGGCCCACAAGGTGATCCAAGATAATATCCCAGCTGAAAATCCTTAACTTAATCACCCCTTCAAGTTCCTTTGCCAGGAAGGTAACGCACTCATAAATTGTGGAGGATTAGGATGTGGTTCTCTTTGGATGCATTGTCTCTCTCCCATACACATGTGTAACTATACTCCTGAGAGGTGCCCCGAGGGTTAGTCTTACTCCAGGGCAGGGAGAAGCTCTTAGACCCAAGCCAAAGTGGGCAGAGCTGTCATGGTTTTCGAAGAACTGAATAACTTTCTAGGAAATAGTTCATTTTAAGCTTAATATCCATGTAGGGAACTTAAATAAGATCCAGAAACAGAATTCAGCTTAGCTGATGGGAGACAGAGAGAGGCAACTTTCTGTTCCCAGATCAATTTATGTGAATGATGAGAAGGGGATGAACATCAGCAATCAAAATGAAAAGCAAAATTACACAAGAGAGAGAGATTTTTATATTCTGGGAAATAGTGGGAAAGGTAGTGCAGGCAGGCTCAGAAGGTTAGAATTTGGGGTTGTCTTCCAGTGGTAAGCACTGTGCGATTATATTGATATTGTTGGTTTTAATCCAGAGTAGAAGATCACAAAACTTTCATTAACAGCTCATATCAGCAGGTACAGGGTAGCACTGAGCTTATGCAAAAGAGAAACATTAACTAAGGAAAACTGATGTTTTTTTTTTTGTTTTTTTTTTTTGTGTGTGTGTGCCTGTCTTGTACTGAGCGTTTAACACATATTTTATGACATCATCTCTATTTTCCTAATTTGTGGGGAGGAGGTAAGTGAGGTTTAAGAAAATTAAGAAAGTTGCCTCATTATCCCCAACTGGGAAGTGAAGGAGCAGAGAGTACCTGCGGGTACTTCTGTACAAAGTTCAGCTATGTTACCCCATTCCACCCAGGGAATGCAGCCTACATTTCCCTCCATGTGCAGTGTATGGAAATCAAGTCATACTCCATGTGGATGCTGAGACCTGAGTAGGTGAAAGAAGTTGCTGTAAGATCTTGTCAACAATTAGGAAGACTCTGACTTTCTGACTTTCAGTTGAGTATTCTTCTGGCAACCAGATACTGTCTGATTGTAGAATCACTCAAGACCTGAACAAAAGTCAGGAAATGAGATCAGCCTGGTTTATATGTGATAAAATAGACCACAGGTCCCCCCAGACCTGTGACATCCCGGATACACAGTCACTGAGATGAGAAGAGACAAAGACCTGTTTATCTGTGTTCTCCACATCTCCACCCACAAGACTCACATAGCACATGTAGCACAATTTGAACTGACAATTGTCACGGTTGGTGGTCATCAAGGGACTGGATAGCCCCCAAGGAATGCCACTAAACATCCCAAGTGAAGTAGAGATTTACTAATATCCATGTGAACATATTTTGCAGTACCATAGAGAAAACACAAGTAAGTAATTTAAAGATTAATAGCATAGTATATAGCTTACATAAAATTGTAAGTTTATGTAAAACTTATAACATGTAAAGCAATGCTATGTAAATGTAAGACTACAAGATACGTAGTTAGGTCATAGAAATGCCTTGGGAATGATAACCCTGAAATTGAAGGAGTAGCTCCCTTGAGGAAAGCCGCATGGGGGTGCCTAGGGGAGCAGATACTTGAAGGGAGACAAGGGGAATATAATTGTGCCTTGAATTAATGGCAGCAAATCTGAAGAATTTGGCTTTTTCTAGGCAGTTTTATTCAGTACTCCAAGAGTCATATTTGGTGTTAAGACTATTAGGGTGAGAAGGGATGGAAAACTTTGGCCTTGGCCCAGCTCTGTCTAGAAAAACTGGCAATTTGCCGTGATAGATTTTTTTTCCTCTATTGTGCAAGGCAGGACCAAGTGATGTCACTGGGACATGCAGATGTCTCTGTCCTCTTCTTTGACAACTGCCAAGAAAAATGACCTTTGCAATGAAGTGATTCTCCCCCCCCCCCAACTCAGATTCAGCTCTCTACCATGTCGATACCTGCACTCCCAGCCCAAATTTCTGGAGACACAAGAAACACTTGAATTTAGAGGAGTCATAGGCTGTTGCTTTTAGCTTCAAAAGGGAGAGCTGACTTGTCTCCAGGATATTAGAAAAGCTAATTTGCATCTTAGTTTTCCTATCAGGGGCCTAAATAGTTAAGCGCAATCAATTAATTCCTTCCTACATTTGTTCTGTTATTCATTTGTATAGCCATTCATTTAAAGAGAAAATATCTATTGAGCACCTACTAAGAAACTATACAAACAGATTAAAGATGCAAGTAAGTAGTGAAAAGATTGATGCTACGGACTGGCAGGGCAAGGGCGCAGGCCGTGGATGACCAGAGTTCAGCTGGGCAGGAAAGATACAGGGCCGGCGATTGGCGAATACACACACACACTCAAGGGGTGATGAATCTGCTGAGATTTATTTGAGGTTTTCATGGATATATATAGTGTTTTAGGCGATTACATCAGCATTTTATGAGTACATGCAATTAACATATCAACAGATTGCAGATTTATCTTAGATGTAACTTAAACATTTTAACTAACAACATAAGTTCCCAAAAGCATCCCAAAACAATCTTTTACTTTGTTATCCCTTCACTGAGACTCCACCAAGGTAAATAGGATTTGCTTTGAAACTTAAACATTTTAACATAATGTTCTCAAAAGCATTCCAAAACAATCTTTTGTTATTCCTTCACTGAGACTCCACCAAGGTAAGTAGGATTTGCTTTAACTTTTTTAGGGAAATACTCTAACCGCAGGGCTGCTTAAAATTGTTTAGTAAATCAGAGGATGACCTCAACAACTCCCTTGCCTGGGGTCTGGGGGCAGCGCCCTAAAGGTCCCCTGTGAAGGTCAGCTCCCAGAAACACCCCTCCTGTGGGGGCAGAGAGCTTCGCCCATGGGTGCTTTCGCCCCATGGGTCCCCCATTTCAGGTCAGCTCCCACAGACTGACATAACAAATATTGTATATCCCTAAAGATAAGATGAGAGGGAAATTGGAGCCCAAAGATGGCCCACCTTGAACACTACAAAGGAGGATTGTTGAGAGAATGTTTCAGAAAAGGGGCCCCATAAGAAAAGTTTTCAAGGCTGTGTGGGAGTTAATTAGATGGCAAATGAGCAGCAACCATTTTGGAGAGAGCAAAAGTGAAAAGGCAAGGTTGTGAGAGCCTGATGCATCCAGGAAATGCCTGGAACCAAGGCTTGGCAACAACTGTGAAGAGTGATTTCTAATAAGGTTGTGCTTGTCCTCAATGACCTAGGAGGAAAAATCAACACCACAAAAGCCCCCAAATACAGGAGACCCCTGTCAATGGTGAGCTTTGTCCTGGGAGTTTTCTAATCATTCACATTTAACTTATTTTATAAGGAAAATTCTAGGTAAGAGTGGACACTGATTTGCCTGCCTTCTACTCTCTGCCTTTTACACTGTTGTTGCCCAGCCTACTTTACAGCTAAAGTAATGACCACATAATACAAAGTCAGTAAAACTTTATAACCTACAGAGCTAGAAACTGCCTCTTATGGAAATTGTTTTCCATGATAATAAGACATTGATATTTCCCACTGTTTCCAGCTGATGTGAAGTGGGGACCTGAGGTCATAGAGAAAGGAAGGAGGCAGCTTGCCACAAAGTAATGATTCTTTAATGTCCCCAGATGGAGGTGGCCCCTTCCCTCATTTACTTATGTGTAAAATCATCTTTACAGGATCTATTAATTTGTAAGCTATACCTTGAGGCTTTCACATTAGTGTGAATTTCCAAACATGCTTATTATGTAGCAATACTGATGCTGGTAGCTGAGGACAGAAGCAGCAATCACAGGAGCTTGGAAAGGTGATCAGGTGATCATCATCTACATTCATATTAATAAAATAAGGATTTTAAATGAAACCCAGGGCTGAGAAAGACATACACACTGCCTGCCTGCCTGCCTGTTTGCATTCCTAATGAAACATGATTCAGAATTTATACCATTAGCAAGACTGTCTTCCTAATTATGTAGTCTGTGCAAAATAAAAAGGTTGAATCCCTTGTTCAAAATTATTTGAATTTCAAGATGGCAACAGAGCCCATTAGGTTTCCGGTGCTGCATCTCTGAGCACAAGGCTCTATAGGATAATTCAGGTTATACACCATCCCCAACTATAAGTTGCATATAAGTTGAACTATAAGTGAATTTTCCATGTAATCTGGTAAAGGGTGTTGGAGACTGATCCTTATGGAAAACGTCATTTGTTTGGGACTATGCAGTGGTACATGAAACACATAAAGAAAAGGGGTATGGCTAAGCTATTTTGGAAGATTTAGCATTTCCTTGTTTCTCTTTTCTATGTTAGGTCCCAAACTTCCCCTTCTCTCTTCTGGGTAGTTATGTTACTGACCCCATTCTTAGTCTATTCCAAGGACAAGTAGCTTTCATTGTAATATCTTCCTAATGACAATACTAGATCAGGCTACTGCAACAGAGCTAACTTGTTTTTGTCTTGTTCTTAGAAGAAACCAAATAGCTATGCAAGTTTTGCTTGGCTTTCAAAACAACCTATAATCTGAATCTATCTTACCTTTTTTCAATTCTTCCAAATACACATTTTACTTTTTTCCCAGAATTATTATGACTATTTTTATTGTATTTATTTTATTTTTATTATTATTATTGTTATTTTTAATTTTTTGGATACTAAATCTCACTATGTTGCCTGGGGTATGGCAGGCTTACATTGTCCAGGGTACCACGGCCTCAAGCAATCCCCAGCCTCAGCCTCCCAGGTAGCTAGGATTACAGGTGCCCACCACGGCGCCCAACTGCTTTTTTTAAGACCAGGTCTTGCTATGTTGCCTGGGGTAGTCTCAAACCCGTGAACTCAAGCGATATCAAACCTCTTGACTCCCAAAACTTGGACAACAGGCACACGCCACCATGCCTGGCTAATGACTATTTTTTAATTTAAAAAAATGCAAATCTAGTTTTAATGCACTGTTCTTGCCACAAGGGCAAGAAAACTATCTCCCCTACTAGATTTCTAACACATGTCCCAACCTTACTTTCTGATCTGACACTTAACCCAATCCTAAATGAACTCTGTGTTTAATATGATCCTCCATCAACACAGTGAGTTGATTCAGTGTTCATTCAGTGATTCATTCATTCAGGCCCTATTTATTCTTCATTACTAAGTTTAGGAACGTTTCTAGGTGGTTTATATGAAGTTGATAGAGACTGATGTAAGACAGTCAAATGAATAAGCATATACTGAAGATATACATTCAGTACAACAAGGGTTATTTCCTACTTTGCATTATTATGTTATCTACTCTTCAGAAGGGTATTTTAACTTTACCTTAATGATGGGAAGAAACTAGCAAGACAGAAAACTGGCATAGGCATATGCACTGATCCAGGCAAAATCTGATGATCTTCAGGAACTTCTTGGTTTGTGGATTTGAAAGAAATGAAGAATGGCTGAAACATTGCAAGGTAGTATTGAAAGGGTTCTAGAGTGAGTAAGGAGAAATAACAGGTGTGATGGGACTAAGTGCTGATTATTCCATTCTTTTCCCTTGACTTCAAAGCTACCCTTCCATACTCATTATTTTGTTGTAGAGATGGAAACTCTCCAAGACTACATTTCTATTTATAGGTATCCCAACCTGTTAGGCTCTACCAAAGGAGACTTTCAAGGCCCCTGGGAGGCTAGAGGGGAAGAGGGGCCCATTCTTTTTTGTTGCAATCAGCATTGCTCTTGCAGACCCCACACTTTGTTAGTGATGCTGAGTTTCAGTTTGTAGTTTTCCAGATTGGGCTTTATTTGCACCCCATTTCCACCAGGACAAGCCAACATTAGCCAGCTGATAATTCCCCCCTGGAGGTGAATCCTTATGCCATGGGGTATCTATTTCAAACTTCTCAGAATCCCCAACTTGAAATAATTCCAACCTTATCCCCATGCTTAGCCCTAGCATAATAGCCATTTCCTGCATTTAATATCTTTCTGCTGTCTTTTCTCTGTGCCTATTTTCAGCTTCTAGCATCAGCTTTAATTCTTTATATTAAATTATTTGTGTGGTTTCTGTCTTTACCAGATCTTATTGGATACAGATGAAGTCAGTAAAAAGAGACAAGAATGAATTTCCAATTTTTGGTTTAAGTTGGCTAGATTAAAACAAAAAACAGCTATTATGATGGAAAAGCTTGGATAAGAAAACTTTGGTATATTGAGGAAGTAAAAGTTTAGTTTTGACATAAAAAAAGGTGAAATGCCTTTGCATGAAATGCTCATGCATCTGCATGAAGATGTCCCATAATCAGAAAAATAGAAAATTTAAATCCCAGAAGTATGTCTTATAGAAGTTTATAAACTTATATAGGAGACAAAAATTTAGAGGAAAAAAAGCAGAATAGGAAAATGTGACTTAGACACACTCACAAAAAATAAAATGTCAGGAGAAGAATATCTGTGGTCATAACATAAAGGTAGATTAAGAGAATAGAATATATATCACTAGAACAGAATTGGAAGCCCCAATGGTCACTTGATTTTTCCCCCTAATAACTAAAGTGGTTTTATTTATTTATTCACTAATTATGTCATTCATTTTATATTAATTTTCAGTGAGGAAAACATTGACCTATACCACTGTATATTATCTAAAGGTACAAGTTCACACCTTCAGATGATGACACCATATCACACATACCACCAGAGTATCATAATCCTTTATGACAATCAATTGTTCTACCCCCCTATTCTCCTTCCATGGTCTTCTTATTTTTAATGAGGTTGCTAGCACAATTTAATGAGTTGAGGAGAGATAACCTTTTAATAAACAGTGGTGGAACAATTGCAAATCTGCATTCAAAAGAATAAAGCTGGACTCCCACCTTACATCATATACAACAATTAATTTAAGAATGCAATATGTAAACTATAAGCAAAATGTAAACTATAAAACCTAAGAAAAAAACACTAGATAGATCTTCATGACTCGGAGTCTAGGTAATGATTTCTTATATATGACACCAAAAGTATGGATGTCATCAAAATTAAAAATTTTTGTGTTTCAAAGGACACCAGGAAGAAAATGAGAAAACAACCTATCTAATGGGAGAAATATTTGCAAAGTATATTTGCAAAAGGAATTTTGCCTGAAATATCTAAAAAACGCAACTCCTTAATAAAAGTGCAAGTAACTCATTTAGAAATTAGACATTTCTAGGCCGGGTGTGGTGGCGTGTGCCTTTAATCCCAGTCTATAGAGGGAGTCCATTTGGGTTCAAGACTTGCCCGGGTCAACACAGCAAGACCTAGTCCCCCAAAAATAGCTGGGCATGGTGATGCGTGCCTGTAATCCCAGCTACCTGGGAGGCTGAGGCTGGGGATCACTTGAATCTATGTTACTCCAGGCAACATGAGTCTACAGTTCCCCAGGCAACATAGCAAAACCTAGCCTCAAAAAAAAAATAGACATTTCTCCAAAATGGTTATAAAAAATGACTTACAAGCACATGGAAAGTGCTTATTACTCATCAGGGAAATGCTGATCAAAACCACAATGACATACCACATCATAGACACTAAAATAACTCTAGTGAAAAAAATGACCAATAGCAAGTGTTGGAATATGGAGAAATTAGAATCATTTTTTCATCATGAGTGGGAATATGAATAGAATAGCCACTTTGAAAAAGAGTGTGACTGTTCCTCAAAATGTGAAGCACATTTGAGTTACCGTTAGACCCAGTCATTCTACTTGTAGGAAAATGTCCAAGAGGAAAAATAGAAAATGGTATGTCCACCCAACAGAACACTATGTGAAAGTAAAAAAGAATGAAATACTGATACAACCTACAGCACGGATATGGTTTGAAAACACACTGTGTAGACCCATTTAAATGCTGTATCTACAATAAATAAATCCAAAGACAGAAAGTAAGTTATCATTTGCCTAAGTCTGGAAGTTGGGTTAGGGAGTTGGGGATTGGTAGTTACAAGGTATGTGGTTTGTTTTGGGATGATGAAGATGTTTTAAAGTTTATTATAGTGACGGTCGCACAACTCTGAATATCCTAAAAACTATTGGATTGTATATTCTAAGGAAATTTTTGCGTGGTTGGTAGATTGCATTTCAATGAAACCATTACAAAGAACAGATAAATATTCTTAGACCAAAATAACATAAAAGACGATACAATAAAAGAGATACAATAAAAATTAGATAATAGCATATTTGGCAATCTGAAAGACAGTTATCACTTTGAAAGAGCAAATTCTGTGAAGTGGCAGGGATGGGAGATCAGTTTGAGGTGAACTGACGAGTGAGGAAGTAGAAACAGCTTGTGGGGAGAATTATTTCAAGTAGTTTTTCTGTGAAAGGGGTAAATGAGATGGGGTTATTTGGAAAGGAGCAAGAGTTAATTTTTCATTGTGTTTAAGGTGAGAGATATGAGAGGATATTTTCATGCTGCTGACAATGATCCAATTGAGAGAGCAAGTGATGGTGCAAGAGACCTGATGTCATAGGTTCCAAAGTCTGTGCAGGGATAAGATCCCCACAGGAAACAAAACAAAAATAAACTAGCTACCACTGATAAGAGGAAGAACACTTCTTGCTGTGTAGTCCTTACCTCACAATAATTGACAGTGAAGTGGAAAGAAGGGAAAAGCTAAGTCAGTAAAAAATCCTTCTTTTGAGTGAAAATTCCCTGTAGTTTTCTATTACCCTGTGTATAACTTGTTTGTTCCTATATATCAATGAGGGGTGTGGGGTGGGGGTTGGTTGAAGAAGTGACATTCAGAAGGAGAGGCTGACATCTTCATCCGGGACTCTCTACCACATGCAAGAAAGCACTGATCAGTTATGAACAGCCTTCCTTCACAGAAAACAGAATGGACTTAAACAAGTTAATGGCTAGATTGCCACTGATTACTGCCTCACAGCCAGACTAAAGGACCATAAACAAAAATCTTATGGGGCTGTTAATTCCTTAGCTGTACTAACTTTGTGTCATATGTGAGATTCAAAAAATGATGTCTACTATTTCTTTCATCATCTCACAGAATTACTGGCAACACCTCATGAGACCCCCATTTGTGAGAGTACAGCAAAAATGAATATTCATGTTTGTATCTTACTATATACCTACTGGATGCTGAAATATTTACACAAAGTAAATTATAGTGATCACTGAGCACCTACTTTCCTGCCATCAACTATATGTATCTGTCTGTTTCTGAAGAAATTCACATGACCACACTACAGCAAGAACACATCTGATGCCATGAAACAGGGGGCAGACCCAAAGCGAGGTGAGAAATAAAACATAAGAGAACTTGCATATGTAACTGAACAGAGGCCAGAAGCCAGGTCCTAGTGATATGGATCACTTCTCCACCATTCTCCACTCCTCCAAGCCCAAAGAAGATAGAATGCTGGCTCTCACTTGGGGTATGCTTTCAGATAGCACTGAATTTTTTGTCCATCTCTGTGAAAACCAAATGAGGGACAGAGTGCTGTGACTACTTGACTCATTGCAAAGTGCATGTTTTTAAAATCTCCTTACTCTTCTATCTTTGGGAGGAAATAGTAAAACAAAGTGAAAGCAATCTTAGGCAAGTTCAAGTCATTATTTTTGCTGACTTTTCAACCCAAACCAGGTCTGACGTTGTTTACAGATCAAACTCCTGATCATAATCTCAAACATTTATCATGGCCTGGTAAATTTAGGCTTCTGGGAGGCTTGCTTTACAGGCCAGTGTCATATTTCTTTCTCTCTTTTCAAATCCAACATTTCTTCTCTGACTTCAGATGACTTCTTTCATACTTCAGAATCCCTATTACATCTCTCACCAAAAATGTAAACCTGCTTGCAACCAAACTCAACTTTTCTTTCTTCCCTTCTGTTGTCAGAAGGTTGTAGGAGGGCTCCAGATGAAGATGTCAGCCTCTCCCTCTGAATGTTACCTCTTCAACCAACCTCCACCGCATACACCTCACTGACATATGTAGGAGCAAACAAATTGTACCCAAGGTAATAGAAAACTGGAGAGAATTTTCACTCAAAAGAAGGACTTTTTATGTCTTAGAGCTTAACTTTTTCCTCCCTTCCATTTTGTTGTACTAATTATTGTGAGGTTAAGTATTACACAGGTTATAAGAGAATTTTATTGCCATGTGTCCATTTTCTTTTATTTTTACATTTTAAATATCTCATTTATTATGTGTCCTGTGTTACAAATTACTGGCATCTAATGTTTTCAAAAAAAGTCTGAGGATCTACGTGTTGATTTTTGAAAACAAGATGTGAAATGGAAGAGAAGTTTTCCATATCTAGAGCAAGATAGACAACTTTGACAAAAACTGATGAAGTGACAAAGAATTACAATGTTCTGAGTCATTCATGGCATCAAAGGGCGTGCAGGAAGTCTGTTCATGTTTACAATGAAAGCGCTTGTCAATGGATTTTATGGGTCATCCCAGGTGTACCGCATTTCATGTTCTCTGTCACAAACATCTTAGGAAGACAGCAGTGGTGTAAGCAATACGGGAAGGTAGTTTTTGTGAAATCTGACATGTGAAGCTGCTATTTTAAATAGCCATTGGAATCAGGGGGAGAAATTGTAAGATATTTGTTAAAAAGAGTTTCTTTCTGAGAGATGGCTCAGGAATCAACTTTTTTTTTTTTTTTTTTAGTAACAGAACTTAATGTTCAGAAAAGAAAAAAAATCACACCTTTGGTGGGAATTTTAAAATCTCCACCATATTAAATGCTAGGATAATATGCAGTGTAAGAAATGGAAAGCGTCCACTCTCACACAATACAATAAGTTGACATATTGGTGACAAGTCACTTGATGCTGTAAAGGTTTTGCTGAATAAACTGATAAAAACAGCTTTTCATCTAGCTTGGTACCAATTTTGTCATTTGTAAGATTTGTAAGTGATGTGGAAATTCAAGAAACATTGTCAGCTCCAAAAAGTTTCTCAAAGCAAGCCAAGGCCATGATTTATTTTCTATTTTGTCTTGAGATTTTGAAGCTAAGCATCAGTTTCAGTAAAATTGTGTTGCTTCTCTACTGATAATACTTCATCCATGGCTGGCTTTAGGATGGCTTCCTTCTGTTGAAAAAGAGACAGCCCTAACATTGGCATACCACACTGGTCTGTTCATATAGAGATGCTTGGGTCAAAAACTCCCGGAGAAGAAAAGGAAAAGTTCTGCATGATGCTACAAAATGTAATTCATTTTTATTTTTACTTTTATGTTATTTTATTCATTTTGAGAATGTTCTTTCAGTTGTGTGTAGGCTTAACAGAGAAACAATCTTCTCTTACAAATAGAAATTTCACCAGTGTATTTGAAGGGCACTTTTAAGATTACAGAATCTCAGATAATCTGTGCAAAATGCTTAAAAGATAAAGTGGCCTCATATACTTGCTGAATTATCAGATATTTTGAATTACTTAAATGAGTTGATCCCATCTTTGCAAAGTCCATGAGAAAATGTTTTCCCTCAAACATCAAGGTTTTTGAGCTTAAAAGAAAACTGATTTTTTTTAAAAAAATCATGTCACAAAAGACAATCTTGAGCTGTTTCCATTGGTAGAGGTTTAATACCATGAACCAGTGTCAGTTCTTAAGGAAAATAATTTTAAATTATGCAGAATAAAATGAAGCATAATTTTCCTTTTTAAACACAGGTGTTTGACCAGGAGAGGGAGCCTTCCTATGAATCTTTTAGTTGGCCCAAGAACACAATTTTGTAAGAAGAGGAGCCAAATTTATGAGCTGGAAGAGCCAAACTTGTGAGCTGGAGTCTGATCATATGCTCTAGATGAGATTAACACTTTGAAACTGGTCCTGGATGAGAAGAGAGCCCGCCAATCACAGGGAAACACTTTTTCTTTTCTTTTCTTTTTTTTTTTCTTTTTTTTGGTACAAGCTGTTTTTCCACATACAGAAGAGCAAGGGCAAAATTCATCACATTTAAGTTGAAAAATGAACCTGTGAACCTATCTCAGGTTCAGCTAAGAATTGAATCATACGTGATATCAAACAAACCAAAGTTTCACAGTAAAGATGTAAATTTCTTTCTTCATTTTCAGTTCCAAAAATAGCATTTAAAAATGTATATATTGACCTATCAGAGAGATGAAGTCAACACATATTCCTGTGATTGTTTGCCCTATTTTTGTGTGTGTCTTTATCATTCAGTAAGAAACACTTTCTAAAGTGTTAAAGCATAAGCTAAACAATATAGTAATAAGTTATATTTTTATTCATATTGTTTTGGCTTCTGATTTTCTATTACTGTTTGCAATACTTTTTCACAGTGTAAGTAATTACTTGAAGTAAATTTGTAAACTTCTTTGACTTAACTCTACTGAGCCAAATTTAGAGAATTCTGATACAAGCCAGATTTTTTTGTTTTCTTTTGAGTTCTTAAAATTGTTAATAAGGAAAAGAAGAGCTTCATTTTTAGGGAGGTAAACTAAGCTAAACTACATGTTTTTCCTTTTTTTTACCAGAAGCAGGTGGTTAAATGGCATTTTCAGTTTTAAATAGGAAACAAATTTCCTCTTACATGTACCATATGCTTCACATATCATACCTCTTTAACATTTTGTATCCTGAAAATCATTTTAAAGATAAGCAGATTGAGAAAGTCTTCTTTTGGAGCCGGTCAGTTGTCATCTTAGGAAACTGGCCCTTCATGGTTGTTAGAGAGACCACTCTTCACAGGCAATAATTAGAAGAAAATTAGGTTTTGTTAAATTATGAATCAGGTGTTAGAGTTAATTATCAAAATGAACATTAAGAATACATTTTTATTTGGAATCAAGTGTTTGTTAAGGAGAAAGACTCATGTTTTCTGCAATGCTTCTTTCCTCATCTTCAAAGAATAAAGAATTCAGTAGTGAAAAGTGTCAAACCAAATAAATGTGGATTCCTGATCTTCACAGTTCATGATGTTAACTTGCTTCTTAGTTCTGTGACTATGTTATACAAAATGCTGGCTGTCTCAGTTGTTTTGTACAATAAAAGGAAACAGTTTGAGGAGAAGAAAAGTAGCTTAATTTGTCAACAGATTTGAGGAGGGGAGCAGACATTTGTCTGAAAGACCAACATCCTGCTTTTTGACAGAGGGCAGTGGGACTTATCCAGAGATACCAGGGAATAGAAGGATGGAGCACATCCATCCCTGTGACACAAATACCTGAAGATTTCTGTTGAATGCCAGTTTGCTTTCACTATCACCTGCTGGCCAGCAGTTCCAGTGGTATCTTCCTAGTGATACTTTTGCCCTGTGAAATATAAGCCTAGAGGATAAAAAGGGGACATGGAGAACTTACCTGGAGGAGACAGAAAGTGACACATATATTTCATTGTTGCATCATATGGAATCGAGGAGAAATTGTAATCTAAGATCAATTTTTGTCTTCATGGTTTCTTTTCATCCATGTGTAAATGAGATGTATTAAATGAATACAAAAGTGGTTAGCAACACTTTCTACAAAATAAAAACTAAAATAGAGATTTGCTGCAAAGTTAATTATGGAAGTTTTTCCATGGAAATGATTTTGAGATTGACTACAATTTTATTTTACATTGAAAATGGAAATTCAGATTCTTTTTTTTTTTTAATTAATGACATGCCATTATTTTATGTTGTTTTTTACAATATAGGTTTTCTCCTTCCAGGTGTGGTCACCATATTTTTCCCATACCTTTTTAATTGTGAGATTCTTTCACAATTAAATAGAAGTTGTAGATAACCTTATCATATATTTCATGAACTTCCTAACAAACACTTCAACTCTCCTTAGAAAACATTAAACAATAGCATGTACTGCAAAACTATTTGAATCCCTTTCCTGGCAAGCCTTGAATTGTTATATACTTTATTCTACTATATCTTGACCTTTATTCAATCTTAAACAAACCCCTGCTTTGAAAGATGTACCTTAAAACAAACTTCAAACTCTCAATAATGATAGGGTGTGCCCCCCCCCCCCCATTGTCTCCTGTTTAAGATTGCAGATTTCAAGGACAGGTAATGTTAAAATGGGGGAATGACCTTAGCTGGAATTTCCCTTCAGGGGGATGCAGGGGGAAGAAAGAGGTGAAATAGTCAAGGTGAAACAGATTTTCTGGAAGGCGGGAAATCAGGGTATATAAAGGGTGTGCAAACAAAGAGAAGGATTCGATTCAGGATTCAATTGGATTGGGATTCCAATATGGAGAGGAGATGGGAATCGGCCATCTTGTAAAGATGTGAGCCATGTGAGCTTGGCCATGTGGCCACCGAGGGCCTGCAACCCTTGGCTGACCCAGGCTGGCAGCAAGTGTGCTGAATGCAGTTAAGGAGTTTGCAGACTTGAACTCCGTTTTGGAGTTTGTTTTGCTGAGTTTAACTTGTATCTGTGAGAGGCTGTGCAAAAGTTAGGCCTGAGAAGAAAGTGAACTTTGCTGGTTTGGCACCATGGAGTTCCTGCTACCTGAAGGTGACAAGGAGAAGACAGCATGGAAGACAAGGAGGAGCAGTCAAAGGAACATATCTTCAAGCATCTGGAGATGGACTCTATCTGGACATTGGTGAGATGATCAGGACTGAGAGACTGAGGATTTGGGGGCAATCTGGGAAAGGACTTTGGACAATACTGAGAAAGGGTTTGGACAATGTTGAAGTATTCTGAGTCTTACATGTTTCTTTTGTAGTTATTAGGATAATTAGAAATCACTTTGTTAGAAATAAATTAGTCTGCACTGCACTGATAGTCTTA